>JAHZNB010002523.1:0-33415 GCA_027744295.1 Callyntrura guangdongensis | reverse complement strand
ACAGCAATTGGTTTTAATACCAGCACCACTAGCCAATTTTTCTGCGACGACTTTTTCCAGAAGATGAGATGAGATCTTCAACAATTACGACATTTCTCCAAGCTAATGTGTTTCACGTATTTAACATGGGCGGCGGCCACCAGATTTTTACGTTTGCGAGATTTTGTTACAACAAACCATCGTCATGGACACGAAAGTACGACGCCAATCTAAAAATCAATTATTAACTGATGGATGAAACTTCTAATACACATCAATGATTATACTACCATGTAATATGACTGTTGTGACAAGGCAACGGATACATTTTTCAAGATGACGTGAACGTCTGTTGTATGACTCCTGCGTTTCTGTTTATCATCCCCCGGTATTGCGACAATTGCAAGTTCTCAGCTAACATAAGTGGTATGAGTGCGTAAACCTTATAAGCTGTCAATTATGTATAAGCTTATGAGATCCATTACTGGTTCCTTTAGCTTGTAATTGTTGATGGTTTGCAATGTTTCAAGACATGTAAATTATTCGACACGTGCATAGAAATTCGGTAGAAATTCGGTTGTACAAAAATAGAATAGTTTAAAAAAAAGTAGCATCATGAGTAGATTTTAATTTGCAAAAAAGGGGATTTTCTTATTGAATCTTTTGGTTTGAAATATTCCACAGCGCTAAAATAAAAGCAAACTAAGCAAAGCTACAAACGTTTAGTAACGTAATAATTTGTTCAATGGTATCTAATTGTTTAAAACGAGAATTAATTGACACTGCTAAAGATTTAATAAAATTTTGCGTCTTTTTGCACAGCAATGTCACTTCAACAGCAGGAAAATATGAAGCTGACTCAGACAACAAAGCGAACGAAGGTATTAAAAAATTCTCTCTTCAATTTTAAGCATGACACGGAACAAGTAGCATTGGATTTGCAAATGTTGTCCAACAAAAAACATACCTGAAATATGGTCATGATAACTACAGCAGTCATAAACTTGATTACGACTACTTGAAAATACACATGACTTATCAGAATTCATCATTTCGACAGGCGAATCAGAATCCGTAACAGGGAAAGGCACAGAGCAAGAACGTCACATCATTCTAGTAACAGGATTATCAGCAGACACAAGTGCCAACGATCTCAAAACCTTTTTCCGGAAATTCGGCAAGGTATGGTTATTGCACACAGAAATGGATACGATTGCTTGCAGAACACCGTTGGGATTATGATAAGAGAAAACTTTGCCTGCGTTTTGCTTCGGTTACATCTGCAAATACGGTTTTTATAAACCTACCTGTTAAATTCTAGATCGGTCGTATCAAAATCATGACAAACACGAGGGTTCCAGGCTCCCAGCGTTTCGCCCACATATCAGTTCCATCGTTGGACGAGCTCAATCATCTTGTCAACACACTAAACGGAGTGCAGCTGAAAGGAAAATCAATCAGAGTGGCCAAAGTACATAAACCTATGCATATTAAAACTTTCTTCCTTTATTGTCGACCTGTTCCTGCTTCGTGGGTCGAGTGGATTGATTGAGCCATGGGATATCTTTCCAATCTTCTATTCTTCCTGCTTTGTATCAACTACAAAAAATCACCAATAACATGAATACGAAACCCTTTAAATAAATTACGCACTTCCATATACAGGCACCCGAGGATGGTTCAGTATCTCGAAGTTACGAAATTGCGGTAGCAACGGCAAAAGCAGAAGCTGACGGAGGAGATGGAAACGAAAAGGCAGATTCTGGGAAAGCCTCGGCATCCACGGAAACTGTGACAGGATCAGCAGCAGGAACTGTGGACACTGAGAATTCGGACGACGTCCAGGTGGTCAAGGACGGTACTGTAGGGAAAGACACTGGAAAGAAAGAGTCGACGGATAATGGAAAAAAGGCAGATTCGCCGGAGAAAAAGGAGGAGAAAAAAGACACAGTGACAACGCCATCGTCGGAGAAAAAGTCACCTGAAAAGAATACGCGTCCCGAGAGGCCATCTGGACATCAACATGCACCACCACATCATCGCTCTAGAAGAGAATCTCACGATAGGCCTCGCGGAGAACATATGAGACCTAACCACCGACAATTCCGCCGGGACAAGGACTCCACTGAATGGAAAAGACATGGACCACCACCAAGAGGACCAATGGAAGTTACAAGAGTTCACCGAGACAGACCTCCCATGGGTCGGGGACAACTACCGCCGTCTAGAAGGAGATCACCACACGCACCACAATTAACTTTTGAGCAGATACGAGTACGCCAGTCTCTTAAAAATAATATTCACTTAATTTCCAACATATCTACTTTCCGCGTGAGAAATGAAAAAAATTACCGGGTCCACAGTTGTCAGCCAGTATATACAGCATTCTGCCAGTTGATAAACAGCTACTTGTTATGCTACAACAGCAGCATTAGTTCTGCAGCAATCAGTTCTTGGTCTACTTGACTTACGTGTTGACGTATGCCGTCTGAAAATGGTTTCACCAACCCTGGCCTACACGACGCGAAAACCAATCAAGGAAGCTTGATACAATTCTGAAGTTTACAGAAAATTAAAATACACAAATACAGTTACGGTACAGAATAATGCACTATTTATACTCTACCACCACGTGAACACAAGTCCTCACAAAAATCTGCAAAGACAACAATGCCTCAGCCATAGCGGTTTTTCAGCCCACATTTTTCATCATAAAGTTTCTTGCGTAGTTGTTGTACTAACTCTGAATAGGATTGCTTCCGCTAAGTTGAAACTTCAAAGTTGTGTCAAGTTTCCTAGAGTGATCATCACAGGCCAGACTGGAAACCATTTTACTTATACGTGTCTTCACAAATACCAACAGTGCATGCGTAATTCCTTGTGTTGTTGATTGATGTCGTTATATCTGTCCTCAGTTGAGAAAATATTTTGAGTATAGTAAATAGGTTTGATAATGGTTTATTTTGAGTATCTTGAGAAAGAAAGTATCATTATTAACAGTTGAACTGAACTGAGTTATTAGTTTTATTACAGTTGAGTATTTATTTGTTCAAAATGATTAGAGCGGGCAGATAAAACGACATCATTGCAAACTGCGCCCTTGCCGTATCGGTTTCTAATATGAATATTGGTTATTGGTGTTGAACAGGAAATCCGAGACGAGCAGCGAAGACGGGAGCACGAAAGACGAAAACGAGAGGAAGAAAGAGAACGTGCGGCAGAAGTTGAACGTCAAAAACGTCTGGAATATCAAAACTACATGGAATTTAAGCAATTGGAGAGGTACATATTTCGCTGTTTGAAATGTCATAATTACTGCAAATGTACTGTTTGTTGTATCAAAAGCCTTAAAATCTAAATACAGAGAACGAGAAAAGTTACGCATGGAACGTGAACGCATTGAAAGGGAAAAACAGGAGCTTATTAAGCTGGAACGGGAACGTCAAAAGGCGGAACGTGAAAAGATTGAGCGGGAAAAGGAGGAACTTCGTAGAGCAAAGTTGACTATTGAGCATCCGCGCTCTGGTCCGGTAAAAAGACCGTATGAAGACGACAAGATTAATCGACGACGAGAATCAGATGAGAGGAAAAAGCCATACGTTCCTGAGAGGTACATAATTGTTTAAAGATAACCACAAAATTTACGAGTAAGAAATAAATTCTATGTCTTTAGCATCACTTATCCTGTTTCCAGGGGTCGTCCCGATGGGAAAACGGAGGCAGAGCGAAAGGTGGAGAGGGATCGGTTTGCCCGTGAGCGTCTTCACACAAGTGGCCATGGTTCTGATACTAGAAGTCGATCGCCATTCAGACCTTCCGGTGTAGCTCGAGAGTCTAGACGAGACGTTTGGGCAAGAGATGAAAGGGATCCTCGATCAACAGCTCGTGCTAGAACTCGCAGTGACGAACGCAGAGAGCATCATCGTAGAGAAACCGTACGAGTGCAGATATATGTAACATTGTTTTATGCTGTTTCTACTAGCAGATACATTAAAATTTATGTTTATACGAAATTTAGGAGGCTGAAAAGGTAGCAGCGGCAGAAAGACGTTCTCGTGAGGCACCTTCCAGAGCAGTTGTTAGTTCTGCAGATTTACTGTCACGGCATCCTATGGATTCACAACATTCCTCCAGTCGCAATTTAGATATTACTAAGCGACCCAACGACCGTTACGGTACGTTACTAATAGCAAAGTCACCTTATTTTTCAAAATAAGTAATTTAGTTGTGTGAAGAGGTCACGCATTTAGGAAGCACGTTTAAGCTGTGCTGCAAATATTTGTCCTTTATATGTTTGTGTTAGATTTATATGATTTCTTTAGCTATATTATTGTATTTTTTATATGGTTAGAGGAACCTCGAACATCCGCTAGCCGAGACGGAGAATGGATGCAACGATCTTACTTAGCACCCACTTCTTCTCTGTCAATGCCTATGAGTACGTCTGTCTCCACTGGTCGAGACAGTTGGCCATTCACGGATAGAAAAATTGAAGCCTGGGATACTTCCAGGTTGCCCCCAAGAACCGAGCAATGGATTAGCGGAGCTGGGGCCACTGTTGGGGCTACAGGACGTTCCTCAATGCCTGGAACTGCGCCTCCACCCCCACTCTACTCTTCTGTGAGTATACCATTTCCTTTTTATCAAACTTGATTAGATTCACTGTACTTTTTGTGAAGTACTTTTTGTGACCTATTCTCCTTGTACAATGTAAATGGCAGTCAAGTATTACAACTTGGAAGTATTGAGTGCAGGCGCGGATATGAACTACTTTGAACTACTATGATACTACTTATGTTGAAAATTATAACATAACATAGTCAAATTTAAAAACTTTCAAAACTAAGTTTTCTCAAAAAGTACTACCAATAATTAATCAGTTTTGGCATCAGTTGGTAGTAATAAATTGTTAATAATTCTTCTGTGAGTATACCATTTCCTTTTTATCAAACTTGATTAGATTCACTGTACTTTTTGTGAAGTACTTTTTGTGACCTACTCTCCTTGTACACTGTAAATGGCAGTCAAGTATTACAACTTGGAAGTATTGAGTGCAGGCGCGGATATGAACTACTTTGAACTACTATGACACTACTTATGTTGAAATTTATCACATAACGTAGTCAAATTTAAAAACTTTCAAAACTAAGTTTTCTCAAAAAGTACTACCAATAATTAATCAGTTTTGGCATCAGTTGGTAGTAATAAATTGTTAATAATACTTTGCACCATTTACACTAAACAACGCGAGTCATCCTAAACTATAACATATTTTTCTGAACATACTATGTGTTTTATTCTTTTTTTTAAAGGCTGCTGCTAGTTTAGCTCTGCAAGGTAGTGGGTTGAGTCTTAGCAGTTACCCTTCATCAGCAGATCGTTATGACACTTACAGAGGAAGTTTCCATCCCCTCCGTAAATACTAATATGTAATATTAAAGGGGCCTGCACCAAACAACCTATAAAGCTGGGCGGGAGTTTATTGTGCTTACGACACAACTGTTATTACAAACATCAGAAATGTTAACTCCTTTCAATCAGATCATGGGTTTCAAGGAGGCGTTTTGCCCAAAAGCATAAAAGTAAACATCTAAATCATTTATCTTATTGTATCCTACATTACATTATAATTATTTCCTTCGAAAAGTAACTCTGTAGTTGTAGTCGTAGTTCCTATGTGATAAAAGTGTGTGGTGTTATAATTATTAAATGCGTTTAGTCGTTAGATTGTGCTGACTATGCTGTCAGAAATTTATACTGTTGTAAATGAATTAAGAAATTGTATTATTCATTCTTACAATACAGCTTATAATTTTTTCAAAAGTTTGAACTCGCAATAGTATTGAGTATTCCTGGTAGTGTAGCCAGCGAGAGAGGTACTATTATCGACACTGATAAGATAACAATAGGGCTCATATGTTTTAGATAGTACTAGCTAGAATGTTTACGTTAACTGACTTTGCTATGTTAAATTGTGAATTAGATAGATTCATTTTGATTCGTTTTGTTAAGCCTCATAATTTTTTACTTGACCAAGGATCTGACTGGTAAACCGTCATTAAATATTATGGAATGATCTTGGAACGTGCTGTATTCTTCACTGTCTGTTGATAATAGTCTGAAGAAGAGAGGAACATACATGTCTAGTTTTAAGTTGATTTTTTATTTACATTTCTAAACGTTAGCTAGTTAGTTGCTGCTTTGCAATAAAAATAGTTGTAAGAAGATTAAGCTTCGGTAGCGAACTTTCGACAAAATGTCAACTTGATTTTCCTCCTTGTTTAAGTACATGAGCAGAAAGTAGAAGAATTTAAATACAGTATAATTCTGAAATGCCGTATCCAGATTCAGTTGTTGGAAATTACAACTATAAATTATTTGTTAATAATACGCGATGTATAAAGGTAATGCTAATGCTAGTGGGAGTGTATATGCTGGTTTGAGAGTTAAAAATAAAAATCCATACTTTGTTTTCCCTTTTCAACATGCTTTGTAAACAGAGCATGCTTTATAAACTTATAAAATTAAATAACTTATCTCGGAAAAAACGAATAAATGTCTAATTTCATTTATCTGAAAGAAACGCTGTAAGTAAAAAGCATCATTACGTTATTACATTGTCACAGAGGTATTTTATCACATATCTCAATTTCCCCCATTACCTTAACCATGGACCAGCAGCATGACAAAAATATTTGTTTCGTCCGGTGAGCAGAGTAACAAGCAAATACCGTTTGTGCAGATTTACGAATACGGGATACGGACGCTGTCGCTGTAACTGCATGCAACGCAGCGCCTCATGTTGAGCTAGACAGAACTAGAAAATTTACATATCTACTCAGAACCTAACCCCGTCTAATATCGACTTGGAGACGATTGGCGACTTATGACAAATCCGCATTCCAAGCGCTATACAACAACGTTAACTTGCGTTGTCCTGTAGCTTCAGCCAACTGATTTGCTTGGTCGGTTGTCATCAGACATTACGTAATAAATAAATAACACAATATAAAATGAAATTGCTAAATGTAGGATAGACAACGTACGTGCAAAAATATGCCCTTCTTAAATGAATGTTAACTGGCGAATCCTCAAAAACTATGCCAAACTAGAGATGGAGAGAGAGAGACCACAGCGACAATAAAATGCAAATGACAAGAGTTTTTACACTTCGTAAATTTCTTACCACTTCTTTTTATCAATCAAAGTAAACTACATTTTTATGTTTGTTATACCCATTTTACACGGTTGGCTTTGGCTGTATGATAAGGAAAGGGTCACAAAAATTCATTTTTTTTTTCTTTTTCTTCCGACCCAGTCAACAACGTGCTTCACTTCTTGTTATCGTCGTCTTCGTTGAAGCCACCAAACCAACCACCGTGTGTCTCTGTGTGTGTGAGAGAGAGAGAGTAGTTACGTTGCGTACCTACCGTACTCACGTATTCTCGTGTGTAACATACGTCCATGTGACTTTGCTAGTCAGTCTTGTCGTGGAACTCGATTGATGAAGAACGCGTTTGCCTCTTTACTCTACTACACTCATACGCTTCTCCGTGCAGAGAGTCGTGCTTCGCTAACTAATTTAATAAGGTTGAAGATCTTGTGGCAAGCCGTGCAAAAAATATAAGTGTTTGTGCAAAAGTGAGAAACCCAGAGGGATTCCCATTCCGGCAGCAGCATCCCAGGGAAACGACAAAGACAAGTATTCTTTGTTCCAGCCAATTTTTCACACCGTACTCCACACTATTTGGATTTACAGGTAAACCAAGAGTTTTGTTTGAAATACTATTATTGTGCAAACCTCGTGTGAAAAAATATTTCTGTGAGGCATTTAAATTATTAAGACATTTGTCATTTTTTGGCAACACGTATTTTTTACTGAATGGTAAGCTATGTATAAGTACAGATACATACGTCTATCTATAGTGACTACGTTCATTAATTTCATCCTGTGTTTGGGATATATCATCATTTATAATTTTGCATAATATTTTACCGAACCCATCTTACCTTCTAAACCACGACAGACGGCAAAACCGTCAGGGGTGGTATGTATAACCTACAGCAATGAGCGGGGACAGCAGCAACCTTGGTCACCAGTGACAAAAATGCAAAAATATGTCTCCTATCTTTTTTACCTGCTGCAAATTACCACCGTATTATTCTAATATCGATGCGAAGAGCTTTTCCGAATTATCATAATATTTTATATCTCCGGATTTTGTTGAAACTGGGCTCCACCTAACAATTTACGATGTACATGTAGCCGTCGCTTTTATAGCTGCATCTGTTTGAAAACTGCACCATTTCTTCAATTCTGCAGGTTTTTAGTTTAATAGCGCTGAAAGTTGTTCAAGTATTATTGGCACTCTTTTTCTTTGTTGCAACGCAGCATTAATTTTTTTTTCTCCACTATTGCACTACGTATGTAATCATTGCGATAACGATAACTATTCCCATAAAAATATTACCCATTTCTTTCCCTCCGTGTATCACACACACACACACTGAAAATAAGTATTCATAAATTCATATCGGGTATATCATCATCGTTTTATCGTCATCCTCGCATAAAAAAAGAAGTTTAATAGCTGATCGCGTCGTCGTCACCCTTACTATCTCCCATATCGTATGAAAGACTGGTTATAAAAACAATCGGCAACAAAGATGGTTATCGTCTATCAAACCACCACCGCTGCTGCGACTCTAGTAGTAGTGCTAATGCTGCTGCTGCTTTTGCAACTACCACTGATGACTGAGTGACATTGTGACTCATAAAACAACCGTGGCCTATCTCACGATTTATATTTGTTCATCCTCATCATGATCGTCGCATCGGTAGCAAACAGCCGAGCAAAAGTAATAAAAAGCAATATTAGTCAATCAGCAAACCACCACCTACCACACGTTGATGACTGACTACTTAAACTTGTTCACAGCAGAAAGACAAGGAGAGCTCTCTCAGGAGGATGAGTTGTTTACTACCGCTGAAATTATCAATGCGTCATTTTTGACGATGATGATGATGATGATGATGAGAGGATGCAACGTCAATTCCTTTATTGTTGCTTTTAACTACTAAATGTATAACTACTCCACTTGAGTTGAAAAACTCAAGTTTCCTCTTCATCGTTATCAATTTTATTTATCTAGTAAATGAATCCCGATAATAAAAAGTCATAAGCAGCCCCGTATTTATACTAATAATAAGTATGAAGAGAAGATAAAAATATGTTGTAATGAGGATGATGATGATAATGATGAAAATCATAATAGCAATAATATTATATAAAAACGAAAATGAAATCCTGAATGGATTAAAGAATGATGTTTTTCTGTCATCACGTCTATTATAATCATCCTCGACATAAGGACGACATGAAGAGGACGATAAACAGAGTTATATTATACGAGTTTGTATATGTAATTTAGTAATTTGTGATAAAAAAAAACATTTTGTTGTTGTTCCTCTCTGACGACGACAACGACGCGACAACGACGCGACTGGGACAAGCAATATGATTATTACCTGAGAGAAACTACGACGCGGTATTGTATGACTTTTGGGAGACAGCGTATAAATAGGTAATAGAATAAAGAAGGTGTGTGTGTTCATGAAATCCAATACCTTGAAAGGTGACTTTTTAACGTTTTCTTTGGGAGATTTTAGGCTGAAATACAGCGCAGAGCAGTTTAGTAGTAGCACCTGTGTGGTGGTGGTGGTAGCACTAGTAGTTATCGAGGAGAGATTACTATTTAGTCGTTTTTCGTAAATTATCCTTTACTTATCATTATTTTACATGAATGAATAATAATAATAGTATTAATTTGTCCGCGCTTTTGTTTTAAAGTAATAAATATTCATACACACACAAGGTAGATAATAACAGACAGGGTCTTTGAGAGAGGGAGAAAAAATGAGACGACGAGTGTGTGTTGACTGTAGCAGCAGCAGCGCAGTGACGGCAGCTACTTTTTCCTTGGTGACCACTCGTTCGTCTTCAGTCAATGTCCGTTTCTGTTAGTCAAGACGAGCGTCAAAGACAAGCACACCAGTTTATTTTCTTTTCTTTTTTGCTGTTTTAAGAGTCCGTATAACTCTCTGACAGCAGCAGTCTCTAATCCGTCAAAGTTTACACAGACAATCAATAACTATATAATAATATTTCAAGTTTTTTTCCCAACAAAGAACACTCTTGACCATTCACAAGGGGACCATATATCATCAATATCATCATCATCGTCATTCCTTCATTCTTGACGTGCATGAAAGAAAACTAGTTACGCGGTAAGGTAGACACATATTAAAAATGCAATGCCAGAAGGCATTTTTATTATTAGAGATGTGCACCACATATTTGGCCAGATTCTTTCTTCATTTTCCCCTCCTGTCTTGCCACCTGCCTGCGCGTATAACCGGATTAAATCAATTTATTGAAGATTACGGTGATGGTGCAGGTGACAAACGTTGTTATTGTTGTGATGCGTCCACCACCGGATGATGGCTTGGTGCGTCTACATGAAAGTCTTTGAGAGCATAAGTCAATACTCTCAATTATTATTATGCGTGTCCTTTTTCCTTCATAATATTATCTTTGCTGCATCCAGCAGTAAAAAAAAATAGTTCGTGACGGCTTTGAGATTAATGATGAGATAAAAAAAAAACGTTTCGCAGTTGAAAATGAAATACTAAACGCAAAATGCTAATGGCCTTTATAGTTGGCGTTGAAAAGAGTCATTAGGAATTCTCTCAGGTTACTATTACTACTACCACTACTACTACAATTCTTCTACCCATTCTGACTTAAAAAGCTCTGGCTTTTCTACACGAACATCATCATCAGCAGCATCGTCCTCATCAGAGACAATCACATCCTGCTACAGCATGACACTTGGCCTTCACAAAATGTGTCCATTTTCCTTGCGAATAATAATATTGCTCTCTCTCTCACTGTGTGTCCCTCTGCTGCTACTGCTGCATTGTCTTTTGACGTGGCGCAGGCACACACACGGAAATAAAAAGGACATTGTCCGCCTGGAAACAATAATGGTCTATTCTTCTCTGGTTCTCGAGAGTAAAATACGCAGCAGTTTGATATTACAGTGACGTCTAAAGCTATAATAATAATGATAATAATGGCTATCAAATGTAGATATAAAAAAACAAAATTCTTTACGACTTACTTTTCTTACCTGATTAAAAAAAATGAGTATATACACGGCTGCCAACGAGAGACTTTTGGGCTGTTACTGAATGTCACGTTAAAAAGTTACTTTAATATATCTGGCATAATCTCAGGTCAATACTGACATATGTTGTTATTGTTATATGAAGTTTGTCCACGACAACGACGGCGAGTCCGTTGTGGGAGCAGTAACACAGTATTTGTGACAATGTGTCACAAAGAAGGATTATCATAATTCATATAGAGAGGAGTCTCATAATGTGACAATGACAAAGACCTCGATTCTCTCCTCGTGGTGTGCACACATTATGAGACTTTTTTTTTCAAGGGGTTGAATGTAAAAATATCATGATAACAGTTTGCTGACATAATCAAATCGATTTCGTAATAAAAAGTAATCGTTGAACAAGTACCACGTGTGTGCTAGCGTGACACATGACAGGATTCTTTATGGAGTGCTCTCCTCTTACAATAATGTGGTGTAAAGGTGTTTAATGAACAAATTTCAATTTCAATTTCAATTTATAATTTATTACGGGGCGAAAACATACTACATGGATACTCTTCTTATTGGATGTTTCCATTTTTCATGATTTCTCTAAAAAAAAATTGTTTTCCAACAGTTGACGTGAACAAAGACCGGAAGGAAAATGGCAACCAGCACCGTTTCGTACAGCTCAGGTCAACAAAAACAACCCGGAAGCCTGGCAAGCGTGGAACTCCGCCTTACCGACGAGCAGCAAGAGTATTTGGAAAAACAATTTCAAAAGACAAAGAACCCACATCCGAGTGAACTGATGCTCACCGCGGCGGAGACAGGACTGCTCGAGGAAGAAGTTCAAGTAAGTTATTGCTCTTGTTCTTTTATTTACTCACTCTCATCATCATCATCATCATCATCCTCCTCCTCAACAACGTCACCACCACCAAAAGAAACTGAAACGAGGTAGCACAGCAAGTCAAAACCATTAAAAAATTTCTCCGCTATAAAAAAACGTCTACATATTCTTACGTGAGTCTGTATTTTGTGCGAGTGCGTGTACTAGTTTCTAGAAACAATTTGGGATTTTGATTATAACCGCAAAGATACATCACACTTGTGCGTCGTCAAGATGTATTTTTTACTTCCATCACCCATTGCCGCCGTCGCATGCCACACGTTATATTCTTTTCTTTTCCCTTTCTCCATCAAACCACCAATCCATCCGGATTCCGGGTCGGATTTTCTTACTTATTTCCCTGCCGTTACAAACAGAGAGAAAAGAGATGTCATTTATAAAGCGTAACTTGTTTACACATTGTCTCTAAGGAACGTTAAAAATGTCTGTTTACGTAAAAAGCTGTATCACTCTTTTTCCTCAAGACGAGTTGCTCGCGTAGAAAAAAATATACTTCCTTGGCTTTTTTCACGTTTCCGCTATCCGCAAAAATGTATCCTCCTGATGCTCCATCTCTCTAATCCCCCCGATGCTAATTACAACGTTTCTCTCGGCCTCGGCGCCTCTTTCCTAACTTGCGTTCGTTGACCAGTCACAACAAAGGAAACTTGAGACGTGTCACCACCAGCCAAAATCTACTTTTGCGTAACAACCACAAAGCCTCGTCAAGTATCAGATTGTTTTGTATGTTCTGCTTGTGATTTTAATGATACATAAGAGCCCCGCTTTCCGCTTTCTTGTCACAGCGCTCCCCCACCACCATCACCACCATCATCATCATTACCCATCATTTTCCTTGTTTTCCAGCATTACTTTTAAGCATAAATTGTCATTTTCCTCAAATGACATGCTTCCTCATTCCATTTGAGGTGCCCTGTCAGTAATTCCATAGTACACAGTACACACACACCCCACCACAGCTTAAAAACTCCCACTGTATTATTTTGTAACGATGATGACGACGTAAAACTGTATTAAAAGTCTTGTTTTTTTCTCCTTAAAGAGTTCTCACTTAAATGTCGTTTTATTACAAACAACTCTGCAGCACGATTCTCGACTACAACTAGTAGTACTTATTTATGCTGCTGTGTTTGTGTTCCTGGGGTACGTGACTTGATGTCTATATAGACTTGCTGCTGCCGTGTTTGATTTGTTTAAAAAGATAATTGGATGAATGAATGTGATTTGCCATTTAGTCGATTTAGATGGATGTCTCCCATCCAAATTACTTTTACAAGAGTTGCACATTACTTTTTACTACCACGCCACCACACTGTGAGTCTAGTGTAGCATTACAGGAAGGAGTAATGATGAAACCGTCGAAAATGATTGTTATTTTTACAGTTTTTAAAGCTATTCTCTGTCTTCATCTCTCTCTCTCTCTCTCTACCTATCTTTTGCGCTGCTGCTGCTCGTTTCAAATCTTGCTGTCGGGTTTGTGCCTAAACCGTAAACAAGCGACCGTTGTTGTGCAGCCAGCGGAGGAGAGATGTGTCTAAAAAAATGAATGTAATAGGTAGTTATAATCGGTTTATATAGTTTAAGTAGAGTATGAACAAGCATAATTTTTATGCAACTTGACTGAATAACCATGAATGAATCGACATACCAATGTTGATTTTTTTTTCTCGGAACAAAATGGAATTCAAAAGAATTTGCAGTGTGCAACCGTCATGACGTCTTTTCTCTCTCGGCAAAATCCAATTTTTTTTTTCTCGACTGCCTCTTCTTGTTTTGTTGTTGTTGTACATGTATAAGCTCGCTTTAGAATTTTGTATCCCTCCAAGTAAATTCCACAACGTCACTCTTCATATTAAAATAACATTCTATATAGACTTAAGTCGAATAAAAAGGAGATTGACACAGAAGGGAGGGAGGGAGGAAGCCGGGAAAAAGGAAGCCGCGTGTGATGTTATCTTTATGTGTCAGAAAAACAGGCAAACTTAATAAAAAAAAGGCTTTGAGAACCATTTTTCTGGCTTCGGACCTGGCCGCTGCGGCCGTTCCGCTTTTTCTATGCCCAAACCGTTATTTTCACTTTGTTGTATTTATTTTCCTTCCAACTGTTGTCCCATAATACATGTACGGTTATCAGTTCAGTTGTCAGTATTTACAGCCAAATTAATTTAGCAATTTTAATTTTAATTTTACATCAACCGGAAAACTTTATTAATAATCCTTATCATTATTTTATTCATCGTAAGTAACCAAGATGACTACTTAGCCGGAGTGTTACAATTATTCCCTGTCGCTAGTGCCTACTCCCATGTAACATGTTAGGTACGCATGTTGCTAAGGGAGTTTTGGGTAAAAAAATGAACACGATGGTGATGATAAGCCATGTAATGCAATTCAATCGATTGTGTTCCCTTTTTCTGCAACTCAACCAGCCGGAGAGAAGCATACAAAGAAACGCACTCTCAGACGTTCTGCATTGATTTCTCCCTAAAATATTATTTTTCACTTGAGAATAAAATGACAATAATGTATGTTCATTGCATAACATTTCGTGCTGAAAAAACACGTGGTAAAAGAAGTGAAAAATTTATTTGTTTCCCTGTACATCACGACCGTAAACACATTTTTTTCACAATGAAGTCGTTCGTTATGGTAGAATGGCGGTGATGATGATGGTGGTAGCGGGGGGTGTGGGGGAGCCCGTATATTGAGAAATTGTGAGTCACTTTTTTTGTTGGATCGTTTTTGCAAATATTGCCTTTCGCCTTGACACCCTAAAAGGTTTCCTGCGGCGTGCATTTACACACACAACGTCTATTACATCCTTTGTGTGAGTGAGTGTGTGTACACGGATTAACGCATTTTTGCATATCAATAGGTAAGCACACAATAGCGAATCGATTGTTCCTTGTGCTTACACCAATTTTATTTCAATCTTCACCTTGACTTTTTAACCTTTTCCACGATGGTGCTGTGGGATACTGGGATTCTAGGGAACGAACCAAGACGTAGGATAGTGGTGGTGGTCTCGAAAATGTTTTTTCCCCTCTTTCATACAGACACACAGCGAAACGTTCAAATTAATAGACATTTTGTAAACAAAACGTCACCCGTTGCTATCAGTAATCAGCTATCATTCGCTGGTGTGTGTGGTGATGATGACGGAGATGAGGATGATTTATGAGGGATTACTTCACGGGACTAATAATGAGTCTGCTGTAGGTAGGTAGGTATGCATTATGTTAGCAATAAATTTGTAATAAGTTCTCTAGCAAAATAGCAATATTACCCATTTCAACGTGTTGGTTCAGAGGGTGAGGTTTCCTGACACACTGACAACAGTGCTGATCATTATGAATAATTTGTTACACAATATTTTTTTCTCAGTATTCCATTTTTTCCAATAAGAACACTTCTTCAATACCCTTTTCTCTTTGCACCTTACACCTGTGTGACATTGACGTCGTGCATTACATATTTTTCTGCTTCCATAAAATTTATTTGCGTTTACAAATGCACCTTGTCAATACAAAACTGCACAGACACTCATCTCCACTCAGCATCACACACACGATGGATGGGTGGTGAGGAACCCCTACAAACAATTATGCAAGAATCATGGAAAACACTTGATTACACTTTAATTGCTTCTTTGTCCGACATTTTCTGATCCTGACTGACGGTGCAGAACGGAATGGTGTGTATATATTTTTTGTACTTGCTATGATTATTTGGCATTTTGGCATACATTTGAATATAAGTAGTAATGGTAAGGTACTAATAGATTTTACGAGCTTTTACAAGCTTGACGTAACTTTTTCTCATTATCATAAAAACATTGAGGTATACCTACACAAAGAGAGCAGAGGTTGTTTTAGATACTTACATTCATGCAAACATTCATATTTTTTTCAAGGCTTCTTCTTCTTCTTCTTCTTGCCTGGCTTATGTACTTTGGGCATTGTTGACTGTGTGTCTAAGTTTTTTTTAATAGTCAGTTTTTATTACTATCAACTATTGTACCTTTTTGTTGCCTGAAATGAGAATGAGCAGGAAAAAAATGTGTTTGTGTAATATGTGTATCATATAAATCTTTACTACGAATAGTAATATTTTCCAGTTAGGCGACTACTATATTATGTGACTGTGTGGATTATGCATTTATGTAAACAGAAGCAGCCATTAACTGGTGTTAACTAAACAATCCATCCTTCCATCATCATCATCGTCGTCATCGTCATCCTTTTTCATGATGATGATGATGATGATCCATTCCGTTTCTTCTTTTCACTAATATACCAGCTTGTCGTCCTCCTCCTCCTCCTCCTCCTGCCGGATTTTTATTGCTGTGGCTTAATAGCTCTTTTGAAAAACACCAACTCCTTTTGACTTTAATTCTCTTGTGTGTGAGTGTAACAGCAGCAGAGCAGCACAGCAACAGGAGCAGTTTTGCATGCCTGCTGTTATACTGCTACTCTCTTCAAATATATTATTAGTGTTATTATTTGCAAAGTTTTATGAGGCAAAAAAGTGAGTGTTTCGTGTTCACTCTTTTGACGTTTTATGGCCCAGTAGTGTTTCTTCCCCTTTTCCCCGCCGATTTGCTCACATTTTTTGCAAGCACACACAGAGAAGAAGAATAAGAACAACAACAGCGGACGACTGGGTATTAATTACGGCTACAAGAGTGACTGTAGAGATGATAGGGTAGAGAGAGAGAGAGAGAGAGAAAGAAATCGGCGGTTTTGAGATCGGATATCTTTTCCTCTCTGCAAAAGTTCTCTCTCGTCTCTCGTTCCTGGACTTCTAATAATAAAATCGTTTGCCTCTTTTAAAAACACTAAAAGGTGATTGAAATAACTACGAAAAGTACTACTGGGCAGGTGGAGTAATAATGGAGTAGCAATAAGAGGGGGTGGGTAAAAAAGTAATAAAACCCGGGTTTTATTAATAGGTCCACTTTCCAGATTATTATTACCTTAGACATAGTATGGGTCTTGGAGAGTCTGATGTATTTATAGAGAGTATCATTTTCAACATTCATTAAAATTAGAATGCTGATTAAAGAAGGTCCGTATAATTGCATGAGCACCACAGTTATTCAAACTTTCCCAATTAGTCTTTAGTCCGTATTTACCCTTTAATGTCCGTACCCGTGGGTTTGAAAATAGGGTTTGAGGATGTGTTTAATATTAAAGGACCTGACACCTGATGTCCGAATAGAGTAGGAGTAGACGGTACTCATGTTACGCTCTAAAATATCCACGGAAAGAAACAAAACCGTGAGCATTTTTCTCGTTTTTTTTTTAAAAAAAAATAAGAAAAAGTTGAAGATTTTAAAACAATGAAATGTAGACAAGCTTAAAACCGCATCAGTGATGAGGACGATAAAACTTTATTTGAAAGATTGGCGTGCATTTTTACTACGTATTTGTAATTTTCCTGTACTGTGTGTTTCTCCACTCGTCTTGTTCAAAGGTCGAGAAGAAAAAGAGGAATAAAAAGCAAACATGCAAACATGCACACATTATACACCAAATTCATGCGTATT
Source organism: Callyntrura guangdongensis (assembly GCA_027744295.1). Lineage (NCBI taxonomy): Eukaryota > Metazoa > Arthropoda > Collembola > Entomobryomorpha > Paronellidae > Callyntrura > Callyntrura guangdongensis. Next base: position 15,803 of record JAHZNB010002523.1, on the reverse strand, counting down.
AATACTTAACTGCGCATTAAATTTTTACCTTAAAGGTTATTAGAATTTTTTGCACGACGCATCATCCTACAATATTATGCTCGCCATGCTCTTAACTTTAACACACATGACTCATTTCTAAAGTTACACACACACACATCGACATCAGTTTGGTAAATGCTACTTCTACTTGAGCCGTGTGTGTGGTGATGGTGATATGGTGGTGGTGTGGATGTTCTTGTTGTCAAGTTTAGTATTTAATACCTCTATACTTAACTGTTATGAGCTGAAACTGAGTGACTTGTTTGTGAGAGTAGTGGAATGGCAGCCGTGTGCAACCAAGCAGAAGAGTAGTGAAAAGTAACTGGCATTAAAAAAGTAAATGATCCGAAAAAACTTTTTTTTTCACTCACTGTTCTAATCTGATGACTCCTGTTCACAAATGAAAAGTTGAACGAATGGAATTTTAAGTAAGTCTTGACTCTCTCTCTCTCTCTCGCACACAAACACATTCACTTACAAAATACACAGTTCATCTTCACTATAAACCCATCATCATCATAATCCCATAGAGTACATATGCGTGCTCGTAGAAAATCAAGAAAGTATTTGTCCGTATTATGACATCAACCTTGCCATCACTTAAAAACACATAATCTATTAAATAATTACCATAACGAGCTGAGAAGATGGAAGTAAACTGGTGGTAGTGGTGATGGGAGAGAGGAAGGAGTAATGGGGACAGACACACAGCGACCATTGTGGGGTTACTACGTACGTACATCTCAGCCCGGCTAAAAAAGAATTAGCTGTGTGCTCTCAAGATTTTTGGACTTTTATTTTAAACAGTATTTCTTCGGGAGAGAGACAGAGAGAGAGAGGAACAAATGAAGATGAATTTTAAAACAAGTTACTTGACTTAAAAACAATTATATTTACTAAATCCTAAAAATTAGCATAAAATGGTAGGTAGTAACCATAATCGCCTAAAAGCCAACAAAATGACCGCAACGGTGAAAAAATGGTTTGGTAATGTGGTCGGTCGGTTTGGTGATGCACACAGTAATTAAATAAATAATTTGAATCAAGTACCTACTAATATCTTTCCAAAAAATGCCCTTGAAACAAAATGACGACTCGACGTCCCTAAAAATTAATTTGGCACCCCAAAAATAAAAATGCGTCATGTGCTAAAACGGCCGTTGCGGGAAAGTACCTTCCATCCATCTAAACAGTTCAAAAGATGTATAATAGTTTATTCCAATCCCAAATATTTTTTTCTGAAAACAGCAACGGGCCCGACGACAACAACAGCGAAACGTTTTTTCATTGTCTACTTCTTCATTTTCAAGGTCATTCAATATTCTGATGCTCTCTACCTCTCTCTCTCTCTCTCTCTCTGTGATAATAATATGTATTTTTTTACCTTGTTAAATAAAACTACAAAATATATACAAGGAACAAAAAATATATTAACAGACAAGAAAATAAATGTCATACCACCAGTGCAACACGACACATCATATTTTTATATAGTTTTTTTGTGACACAAATTTTCCTATGCGCTTCACCACGTTACTTCCACCACTTGAGCAGTCAATTCTTTTGTTGCTTTTAAATGTCGCCTTTAAAAAGTGTATTATTATTATCACTGATGGTGCCATTTTCCTACGATTACTTTTTTTTTAGCTTTTATCCAACTTGCTCGTTGTTGTCAAGAACCTCTTTTTGTAATTTAACGGCACAATGCATTTGTGTGTAGTTTTTGGACCAAATGAAATGAAATTATGTATATAATCCTGACATTTTACCTCTCTCTCTGTCTCTCTCTCTCTAACAAATAGACTTCGAACGACGTAAATCATATGATTTTATTGTCATCATCTTCAATTATTACCACTATTATTTTTGAACGCACGCAAAGCTAATATTTTTGCAAACACAGCAGCGCTACTACGAGTGCCACCACCATATCATCATTACAACTATGATTGGCAATGATCTTGAAAATAACTTTTGCTAAAGATGATTATTAGCCATTTTTTTTGGGCTGCAGAAAAAAAAGCCTGCCTGCCTGCCTACCTACTGACTGACACGTTACACGAGAGTCGATATTTAGGAGACAAAATGCAAGCAGGCGCACGTTTCGTGTGATTATCATTTAATACGAGATAAAATAGGCACAGAATCACAAATTCTCTGGCTCTTGTTGGGTTGATGTTGTGTGTGTGGCGCATTGTTGTTCAAGAGAGCTTGTGTGTGTGAGGAAGATGATGATGATGATGACGATGACGCTGCTGTGTTGACATTCAAAACGGCATATTCTTCGGCGTTGTTCGTGATCGCAATAATATTAAATTTGAATAATGAAAAGCGAAAAACGTGAGATGCTTTTATGAGATATTATTATTATTATTATTATTTTCTGGCCAGAAAGTGTGTGTTGTGCTTGGTCGACACGTAAGCAATAATAGAAGAGCTTTGAGAAGAGCTGAAGAATAAATGTGTAATAATAATGATTTTTTTTTGCAATTTTAACGTTCCACGTTCACGTATTAAATGAAATATACGTGACGTGTTGCGGTAGTTGAAGAACAGAAGAAGGGAGGTGTGTGTGTGTATGCATATGTTGCATATGTTGCTGTCAGCAACAGGCAGCAGCAACAGCAGCAGCGGTAAAGTACCAAATACTAGTATTTTTGTACATTTTTTTATTATTTTGCAGGCCATTTTATTTCTCCACGCTATTTAGCAGTATTAAAAAATTAAATGGAACATGTTAGGATTTTTTTTGTAAAAAGAAAAAAAATATGCATCAATAAGCCAACTGCTGCTGTTGCTGTTACTGACTGACATCATCGCGTAACATCATCATTTCACTGCATTTTTTACAGATGATTTAATAATAAGAGCCTGTTTTTAGGTATTTTACAGTGAGAGATATTATACACATGTGCACTGTGCACATAAAGTAGTTAAAAAAAAGTTTTCATTATGACGACTGCAAATTCACAATATATCCATCTAGGTTGTAAAGAGGACTATTAAAATCGTGCCAGTTTCGCCGCTCTTATTGGTAATCGAAAACCATATCAATGGATAGAGTCGTTATCAGGCAGACTGAAGAGGACTGTAAAGGCGTCCGGCCGTGTGGTGTGGGAAGTGAATGGTGGCTAGGAAAGATTTCGAAAGAAAGTTTGTCTGTTATGCACAACGGGGCGAAGTGAAACCATTCTTAGAATGTGTGTTTTTGTGAGAAAGGGAAAAAGTAAAAGTACACAGGGCACCACACGGACACGACACCTCTACAGATTCATGATATTCCTTCAGAATATTTTGCTCTTCTAAATTCTTTGGTCGTAGAATGTGTGTTTGTGTGAGAAAGGGAAAAAGTAAAAGTACACAGGGCACCACACGGACACGACACCTCTACAGATTCATGATATTCCTTCAGAATATTTTGCTCTTCTAAATTCTTCGTTTTACGGGTATTTTGTTGATGGCCATTTTTCTTAGAAATGCAATTGGGAGGATACATACATTTTTTTAAATCAAAAATCCCTCCGAAAATGTCTATCACCGTTGAACTAGTCCTCACTTGGCGTTTTCCCCAAAAAATCGTTTCTTTTTACTAGCTGCATCACATTACATTCCTCGTCGTCGTGTGTGTATAATTTGCAAACCTCGTATAATATTTTGATTGTAGATCTACAACTACAACACCAAAGCTGCATGCAGAGAGATGGGAGAGAGAGAGAGAGACAGAGTCGGCTTTGTACATTACACTCTGGCAATAATATCCAAAACCAGAATGCCTGTCAGTTTCTGCGATATTGATGGATATTTTGGCTCTGTTCAGCTTGAAACGGTCTGTGTCTCGTCAAAAAATTGCCAGAGTATTTTTTATGCCAGTATGATTCTCTGATACCCTTTTTTATTATTTTCTTCATATTATTTCCGATACAAACTGAATATCATATTTTCATTAAATTGTTCCCTTGTTTGACAAATGCTATACTAATATTACACGTAAACTAGTAAATTACGTCAGATGATTTTGATTTTGATGATCAAATACCGATTTCTTTTATATTTCATGTCAAACGGCTATACCCATATGCACCCTGCCAGTTTTTTGAACTCTTGAAAGTGTTTCATGGTGAAAAATACCGCATGCAACAAGTTAGTTTATATGGGAATAGGTTTTTTGTTCAAAGAAAAGTGGCACTACTACTTGGCATACGCATGCAAGCAAAAAGTGTAAACGTATCTTTGTATCCCTATCATATTATTTGACATTGTTAAATAATGCGGTTCGACCGACAGCAACGGCACAACGCCACATTCCATTGTAACAGTGTCAACATTCATGTTTAAATTTCTTGTGTGTGTGTGTGTGTGAGAGAGAGAGAGAGAGTGGTAGCCCGACTGTGGGATCGTTGTGTCTGCCGTCGTAATATTAATTCCTTGATTACCCTTAATTGGATTGGAATCTAGCCATATATATATTGCTGTGTAGTGAATGAGCAACTGTGCGGCACTACTGTCACCACCAGGCGAGCTGTTATGTCATTCATTATTGTGGCTAAAACATATTACACAATTAAGCATTGATTTATGTGTGGGTGCAAAGATATTAATTAATTAATCTACAGCCATGAATCTGCTAAAATCTTTGTGTATCTCTCCTTCTCACAGTGAGAGTATTTTACTCTCAAGTAGAATAATATAAACTGTGGCATTTCTCGAGGCATGCTAGAAAAATCATTTCAAATCCAATTGCATTCTCGCCACTACCACTGTTTTTGAACTTGGTCTTTATTTCAATATTCGGTGTAGGTTACTTTCCCTCTCATTCCTTTGCACTGCCTGATAGACTGATTGATGCACATTTTTGTAGTTTTACAAGACCACACGATGTGTTATGTGGTGATGATGTAGCATCATTATTACTCATTCATTATATCGTCCATGCATTCCGTTCCCGTGCCAGCTTTGGTGATATTGCTCCTACCCTACTTATAGCGTAACCTTAACCTAACTTGTTACACATTACTACGAGTGCTCATTATTCTGTAAAGTTTGTATGACAAATGCATCCTAATTTTTAAGATGTGCGTGTGTGCCCATTAAAATAAGGCTTTTGAAAAGTTCACAACTGCGTGGATTTCCGGTTTGTCATTACTTATTCTTAATGGGGTTTGTGGTTGTTGTCGTCTGGATTTAAGGTTGTGGAAAAAGATAGAGGTGATATGATTCACACGCATACAGTGACGACAAATGGATATCCGTTGTTACGTTGGTGTTTGGTTCTCTCTCAGGATTTCCATACGCCACTGGACAACTCTCTTTTTATTTGTCGTTAGTCATATTATTTACATAGGTACAAAGATTTGTTTGTACACAATTTGTATGCAAAAAAAGATTTACACTGGGCGCCGGGGAGTGACACAACGCGATAAAAGAGTCGAATAACGGCACGTATGCATTTCATTGAACCATTGGAGCGTGATATCGGTTTGCGTAATCGAATAAAATGTGACGTTTCTTGGTATTTGTTTGTTTGGTTGACCACAATTTTCTAGATAAATTGAAAACGTCGTCGTCGTCACATGTATGCATAGTGAATATTTACTTTCCTCTGAACCAAGTTTTTCCTCGTTATTAATCTCAACGTTTGCAATAACTGCTGTTGAACTGGAAAATCCGCGTTTTCCAAAATATTTGTAAACCTTGACCAATTTGCATAACTTATTACTCATATTTTCCACGTAGGCACGTTACACACACACGTAGGCACAAACGCCAGTCACCAGAGTGTATTTTTCGTTCGCGCCAATTGCAAGTTTTCAGCTACTATGAAAAATGAAAATGTAAGTTGGTATAAGGAAGATGGAGAAGAAATTGCGGACAAATCTTATGGTGGTTAATAGATTGCAGTATATAAATTGTGAATCCATGCCTAAAACGTGTATCTAGTTAAAAGTAGAATTAATTTAGCGAATAGGATGCTCTTGAATGTACTTACATGAATTATAATACTCATAAGATGCTCTTTTGTTGATTTTTTCAGGCTTGGTTCAAGCATCGAATGACGCTATGGAGACGAGACCAGGGACTCAATCCAGTCGGGAGTCGGTTATGCTAGGCTACTTGAAGATGTTAATTTGTATACGTAACCTGTCAATCTTAAAAGAGCGCTATGAATAGAGAGAGAGAGAAGGAAAAAAGTAGGTCAAGAACGATTCAGAGAAAATTCAACGAGGTTTATTCACAACGTTTTTTCTTTGTTTTTTCTGCAGCAAAGCTTCATATCATAGGAAAACACTAAATACTATAATAATAACTGCTACATCTACAGATTACATGTACATCGGTATATATCGTATAATAATGATCTTATATTTTTATTTCATATAGTTTCTACAGCAAGACGTATTATGAATGACTTTCTTTCAGATTTCATTTCTTCTTCTCTGTTGCTCTTCTATCATTCTCCATACTACAAACGATGTGGTATTGGCATTGATCATTTCTTGATTTTATATTCCAATAAGAAAAGTGTGTGTTCCACTTTAAAATTTCAAAAGTGTACGTTTTACTGGATGTAGTAAGGATAATTAACTTTAATGATTGGGGTGTGTGCTATTGATTCGATATATGTATTCCTATTCTAAAAAGGTTACGAAAAAAGTTACTAGTATTGAAATAAAAGTACCATTTAAAGTGTACGGAGCACCGGCATGTATATATTCGAAAATATACCACACAAGGAAAAAAGTTCATTTCACATCTACTAATCTGGCGTCACCAGTACAAAATAAGAAATTGACTTGAGGAAAATATCAAATTTCACTACTAAAACAAAATGTGTAGTGAAAGAAATTCATCATAATATTTCAGAGACACCACTCAAAACTTTTCATAACGGCACGAAAATATTCCTGTTTCTTGGTCATCGGTTGTTTGCCAACTAACTTGGCGCGAAATCGAACCTCATCAGATACAATTAAGTCAGTTATCGACTCGTACTCAACGGGATTTTTACCATCATTCTTCCGGCCCACGACCAAATCCACACCGTAGGAATTGAAGAGATTGTTAATCAATGGAGATGACACGGTGTTACTTCCCTGTTGCCTTGTTGTCCATTTCTTCTGAAACACAAGTGGTTGGTGGATTGTACGGGTAGTAAGAAATTCATCGTCGTCATGAGTGTGCCGTACAGCAAAAATTGAGTTATTTGGGTCCATTTGAATTTCTTTAATTAGCTGGGCGAATGCAGCATTTTGACTGTTAGTCCAGACATCTACATCACTACTGATAGGGCGAATGTTATACAAATGAACGCGATGAACAAAAGCAGGAATTTTTGAAAGGTGTGGTGGCATCAGATAGATTCTGTCCTTAGAAACAATTGACAAACACCCGGTGTCTACCAGAAGCACCTGCAATGCCAAATACGTTTTTTAAACAGAAAAATGAATCAATAATATTATCCAGCATTTTCACTTTGAGACATTAATGATAACATCGAATTATCAATAACAAAATTCACATAATCTTAATTCACCTCAGCTGTTTTCAAATAAACTTTAGTAATGACAGCCCTCGCAGGTGTGAGAGTTTCCGTTATCTCATCTTTGTAATAGCATAAAACAGATACGCCTTTGCGTGCATCTGCGTTATCCAAATTATCAAGCCATGTTGCCACTGAACGTGCCATAAAATGTTCCATTGCCTTCAACTCTTCCAGTTTATGAATTAGTTGCACGTAAATACAATCCGAGGATTCGACGTATGTTATTCTTACTTGAGGCAAACGACACGCAGCAAAATACGGAAATGAATCCATATAAACTAAACCAATCGTAATGAACAGTTTTGACATAAGACATATAATGCAGTGCATGTAATGTAAAAATTGTCCAATTTACACTTACTTTCCGAAGCTTCCAACCGTGAAACTTGTGGAACTTCAAAACAAGGTTCCTGGCTGAAGCGGAATAGATCTCTGAAACAGGTCCCACTGTTACAATTTGACGCCAGAATATAACCACTTGTAGTTATCGTATATATTATTTAATATCAATGAAGATTTAATTGCTATATATGTACATGAAACACATGTTCTGCTTACCCGACACCAACACACTTTCCATATCCATCTTCAACAATCCTCCAATTAATTGAAGCTTCGTTTATATCTTCTTTATCCTCAAACAACACGACACCCATGTCAACAATTCCATACGTCTCTTCAAAACTAGCACCGGTACCAACCTCTGTCTCATTCCATGTCATAACTAACGCCCTCCAAACCCGAGTGTCCCAAATTTTGTTTATAAACCAGTTCGTAGCTTCCCGTCCCCAATCGTGGCTTCCATCTTTTGGAGTAACGTCATACAAGTGACACCGGTATACAGTCACTATGGGTTCATCTCGCAACCACTTAGGAATTTCCATGAGTTCCTTCAATGCAACGTGCTCAATCCCTAGGTTATGGTCAAAGTAGAAGATCCGTCCAAGTCCAAAACCGTGGTCAATGTCCAGTAAACGTACACGATGCCACTTGTCTGACTCTTTATTCCGGATCATGTAAACATGATTTTTAACTAGTTGCTGTGGTTTCTATGCACATCAATAAATTAATAATATTTTATTAAAGCAAACAATTACCAAACTGCATAAACGAATTCGGATTTTATAATACCTCTAAACCATATCCATGGTTGATAATTTCGTCCAGCATTCCAAAATTTTTATAAACAGCAGCGCTCTTCTCAGCATCACACTCTCGAACCATATAAAACAGAAACGGGTTTTTCACTCGAATTATCGTATAGCTCAGAACTTCTTTGGTACATTCCCTAGAATGATGCCGGCCATAGTTTGTCGCCAAGTAGCAGTGAGGGGTTTCCGTTGTGTTCTCTACCAGTTCCTTGTATGGTTAAACAAAATAAATAAATAAAACTCAACTTAAAAAACACTGATTGAACTCTTTAAAATTACACACTAACATTTTCTGATGTCCTCCGTGCTTGCTGTACTATAAAGGTTTGTGCCCGACTATGAGATCCGGTATCAGTATTAAGCATTATAGAATCTTCTTCCTCGTTATTATAAACATGAATACCTCTGGGGAAACTTGTGGCAAATCTACGGTCCATGATTGGACGATTTGCTGATGCTCGTTGACTCTAAATAGCAAACATTTCAAAAGTTTAGCCAAAAAGGATATATATAAACAGGATACACTTACGTAAAAATGATATATATGATAAGTGGCGATGACAAATTTAGGGGTTATATATTAAAGTTATTTAATGACAGTACCATAGTTCTAATGCTCCAAGCTAAAGTAATCCGGTGTTCTTAAAAACTTTTAGCTCTGCCGGGCAATGTTGGACGTCAATCTGAGGAGTTTTTTCTGCACACACTGAATTCAAACCAATTAAGAACACACATCAGATACAGCCAAAAAAGTCTTGTCTAAAAATAATCAATTTACAGGTCCGATTATTATAATTACACATACAATAGCAACGTTTATCATTGTATCAAGGTGGACAGTTACATTTATTTAACACAGCTTACAGGTGACAGGACTTACAAATGGATTCCCTCGTTACAACGTAATTTTAAAGGACAGTAGTCAACAGCAAGGAATGTAATGTAACTTACCATTTCACCTGATCATTAAAGTTAAATAAGTTGCATTCACTGCTGCCGTTAAATTGGACATAGTTAAATTAATGAAGGAACCCATCTGTATTCCTCCTAAGTTAAATTACCTTAACAAGATAAAATAGGAAAAAATTGAATATACCATGCAATCAATTCTACTTTGAAACCATTTCCTTGTTTAATTTGTCTTCACATGTACGGCAATATTTTTACTAATATATGATAGATTCAACGAGAACTATTACGATTTAATGTAATATATACTGTAGTTACATAATTTAGTTATTACCTTTATTAACTTTAAATAAGGGACAAATGGCAACACCACCACCACATCAACAAACAACGTAACGAAATAACAGTTACAAAATGTTTCGCCGCTACCTTAAATCTTATTATCTAAATACCAATTTACAACACAGCAATTAATAATTGGGAATTAGGAAAACACACATGTAACTATATCGTTAAGACAAAAAGTACTTCAGTTCTTTAATGAAATGATTAAGCAGTAATCTGAGCACTAATTAATTACGGCTTACTTAATTTCGGTTGTACAGAAAAGTATTTCACAAATCCGCGATCACGATATATTAACAATTAACAACTAATGATACGCCATAAACTGAAAGCCACGGTTGCGAATGTATTTACACTACCAGCCTACGACAGCTTCAAGCTACCTCAACGTCTACCAAATTACAATATAATTGGTTAGTTTAATTTAAATATTCACGAATGAGCGGTATAAGGTTAATTTTTAATGTAATTCGGTACAAGTTAAGTTAGCATGAAGCTACCATTTATTTTGGCGTTTAACTTTATACTTGCTTAAAGCCAATGATTACTTGCCTTTCCTTTCTAAGCACAGTCACAGTAATGTCGTAGTGAATTGGAGCTTATTTCATTTGATAACCAAAATTTAGAAACAAACTTTGAAAAGATAAAATGATTTTTGTATTCATATCAATGAAATGTAAACCCTTCTGTAAATACGGGAATAATTTTGTAATTGAAGCAGCAGCAGAATAACGTTTTTTAACCTTACATATTACGTATGGATACACTATGCAGGACTAACACCAAAGTTTGGGGAACGTTGATTCTCTTTAATACAATGCTGAGTTGCTTCTCGCGATGTCTGTCTATTTGTCTGTCCGTGCAAGATCCCGGGAACAGGGATTTTGAAATTCTGTTTTCGCCAATCGATAGCTCATGCGATGATGCGATCTAGTTGTGCATTGTGCTGAGCCAATTTCTAGGTAAATAGCCGTCGTAAATAAATGTCACTTAAAAACGATAATCAAACAATGTAAATGTAATTTTATCACCTGGGAAGATATCCTTGCTCGACACTCCGTTATTCACAACACTACATAATAAAGTTTGAAAGATTTATTTAAAGAGGTTTCGAAAGAATCCAAATTCCTAATTGGAACTAACGATAAGTCCGTCAAAAGAATAAACCATGCTTGCCTGCTTGCTGCCATGAACTTCAATACCACATACAGGACGCACAAACGGGCTGGATTTAATATGTCGCTAAAAATGCTGAGCTACTTCACAAAAATCGAGGCACTCCTTATCATTAACAGAAAGTCTGAATTGAATGTTTTCCATACAATAATTTTGCATACACGACAACCAAATTTGCATATTTGCTTACAGGACGGTTACAAGGTATGACTTATTGGTTGTTTTCGCTCCTAAGAAGAATATCTCACGTATTTCGAGTTATAGAACAGGAAAACTATTTTTCTTCTTAGTGCGTGTATACGTTGTTGAAATACGACTGCATACGTACGACCTACCGGTGCTTGGAGAAAAATTGACTATATTTCATGGCCATAATACCACTTTTAGAATGGAATAAAGCAATCAGAACTTTGTAAACGAACGAAAATTTAAATTCAGATAAGTGATAAGTACGAATTCGAGCTTGATTTTGAAAGAAATTCATTAGATAGAAGAGATATAAACCAGCGATGGTAAGATCGGTGAAATAAGTAGCCGGTTAGATCAGTTACCGTCATTTGTCATTTTAACGTCACTCATGTCATTATAACGTTACTTCTATCGTTATAACGTCACTCCTAACACTATTACGTCACTTATGTCATTTTTACGCCACTACTGTCATTATTACATTTCTGTCACTATTACGTCATTTGTCATTATTACGTTATTTCTGTCATTATTACGTCATTTCTGATTAATGTCATTTCTGTCATTAGTACGTAATACATGTTAAAGCCCTAATCATTACGTGTCGTTTACTGAAAACCCCATTGAAATCAAAGCTACTGTCACAGAGTTATGGGCCAAACAATTTTACCACTTTGAAACTTTGATACCCCTTTTGGGCCACTAGGGGTCATCCAATCTGGGTCAAACTTGGCACAACGTCGTCATAACTTTCTGTCAGCTATCAGAAAAAGGGGCGACGGCCGGACAGACACGGGTGAACAAATCCAATAAGTACCCTGGTCAATACTCTCCTGGCTACTTAATAAATTAGGTAGTAGGGAGGAATCGTGGCAAAATTATTAAAATCTAATGTTGAATATACACTGATAAGTGTTGATTTTAAATAATCTCCTGTATAGTTTATTTTCTTTGATAGTAGGTTGGTTTTGTTGAGACTTGGAACTGTGACCAACAATTGTTCAAATTTACATGAAACATATAATATCAAATACTGACAACTGGAATAGTTCGTGTGGGCCATGTCCTGGCCCTAGTCAAGTATCTTTGTACACACACAAAGTGTACATGATGTATTTGCAATCTACAGTTACTAGTTACTACTAAACAATAACGGAGCCACACACACACACACAGATACGCCCATGCATCATCAATAATCATTAATCATCATCCATTGACCACACAGTTCGAAATAGGTAAGGTATAGTAATTTCGATCTACTACGGGAATTATGACAAGTAGCACCACAAAAAAATAAATCAAGTTTTGTCATAGAAATAGGCAAAATAAAAATCTTGTCAATTCCCACACATTAGAAACATTGATTATTGACAGTCATGCACAATGAGTTGGATTGGAGTGATTGGAGTGATTCTAACGGAAGAAGCAGCACACATGGGATGAGCACACAGGAACACAGATGAATAATGATAGTTAGTACATACCTTTATGCAGGTTAGTCATCCAAGAGAATAAACATTGACTCCGTCCTCCAGCTTTTGCTTGCGTGGAGCTGGTAGTGACACAATTACATTTATAAAACGTCTGCTTTATTTATTTACTCTTATTATAAATATAGATATATATATTTATATATATTTAATAACTGTTCACAATTATGCACGTGTCTGCATATGAATTGAATTGATTACTATCTAACAGTTAATATAATGACTAAATAATCCAGTGTAACGTCACACAGAAGTCAATTACAAAGACTTAAACAGGTAATAAAAAACAGTTCATAAATTCAATATTAATCATAATAGTAATAATAATAATAATAATAATAATAATAATAATAATAAACAGTAACAAACAAACTCATCAACAAAAAATTGTATGGCAACAAGTAGTCATTTTAAAGATTATCCTCAAAAAGTATACATTCTTTGTCGTCGTGCCAACGTTTCTGCTTTCTCATATACATATTTTCCTACGCATGTATCATTTTTATACGTCAAACAAACAATATGTCATCGTCATCTCATCATTTTAAAAAATGATCGTACCGAACTGCTTATACTGTACACGATGTAACACAAAATATATCCCGGTTTCTCATCTTATCATTTACTGACGGCTTAGTTTATGTGTTGCCGCTGGTAAGCCTGACCTTTCATGTACCAATTTTTCGATTTCTATTTCAAATCCTAATCTTTAAAAATAACAATATTTTTAAATAAGTGAACAGAGATGTCTGTTTCGGTCATAAGGTGTGAGCGTAAAGCAAAACAGTTTAGAGTCGCAAGTATTAAAAATCTTGTATAAAATTAACGGCCATAACTATTTAATTAATTACAATAATAATGTTAATAATAATAATATTTACTAATAAATACTAACATAAATAAGGTATTAATTACGTATTTAAAAATAACAAAATACTTTGTTCTTTTTTCTCCATAAGATTGTCCAATATAAAATGGTAATTAAAGTAACAATTAGAAAATCATTATTTTGTAAACGATTTTTTTTTCGTGGGTTGAATGTCAAAAGATTGAAATGAACAAAAGTTAATTAATTGTGTGGGGAATGAAAAACATCCTTCGTCAATAAATCTTAACTTTTTTACATATCGTATTAAATCGTATAATATATAGACAAAAACAAGTCAGTTCGTTGCAAACTTAAATGATAGTCCCAAAAAAATTACAAACGACTAAAAATGGTTGGTTTATCGACAACAAGCTAATAAAAAACTGTACTGCAAAATATAATTAATTACTAATTTGTGTCTCCTGGTTTTCTTGTACACTGCATAATATATAAACTGAAGAAAAAAACGTCAAAAAACTTGTTACTGTATGTTTGGCACGGAAATTAGTAATATAAGAAAAATCTGAAGCTTTAAATATATTTTTAAAATTCTTATTCGATGTTCACATTACTTATTAACAGACGCAGAACGTTACGTAAATTTAACTATAGATTGTGACGAGAAGCGTACACAACTGTTGTCCTACTACACTAGCTAGTAAATTGTAAATATTTATGTTTTTTGTTACAATTAAATGTCCACAACTAGTTTGTTTCTGATTGGTGGTGCTTTTACCACTCTCTATGTCTCTAGTAAGTTTTCAAAATCATTAAACATCTAACTTGTAATGTCCTAACTAGCAAAACACAACAATTGGAGAAATAGTGTTGTAGTTGTAAGGATGTTTTTGCTACCACAATTGTTTTTGTTTTTTTTTGTTCATATTTTGACAATCAGCAGGAGTAGCTGTTTTGGTTTTCTAAGCAGAGCACACACTAAGACCAAACAGTTAAGTAATATTATTATACCTCTGTCGTCGACAGTAAAACGTTTCCTTATTCAAATAAATAAAGAAGTAACCTTTATTTATTTACGAGCTACTCGCTAGAAAGATGACATCCTATTTTTTCTTAGATTTTATCGTAATTCTCTAAAAGATTTTTTTATCTGCTTATAGCACGTACTACTCTGATGACTGGCGATTTGGTGATCCACCGTCTATGTAAAGCAGTTGACGTGTATTTACTATAAAGACACGCGCACTATTTTAATAACTAATTGTAGTAAGTAGTTGAATATTTTTATAAGTCCGAAAAAGACTTGTTGCGCGATTTTTCTCCTTTTTTTGTTGTTGTGGCAGAACAGCAGTTGGAATGACACTCCGGACACACTCGAGAAAAATGATAGACTTGCCACGTTTTGCCAAACTGCTTGTTTAAATGTCCGTCTGGTATTTACATACGTAGTCGTAGTAAATGTACACAATAAATAGTTTGTAAATAATACACATTTTTTTTCTAGCTAGTTGCAGCACTATTATTACGTAGGTATAACATTTATAGAAAACATTGCAGGAAGTGTTGGGTGGGACGAATCATTATTGTTTATTCACTATTTTACGGTTTCCTTCTTCTTCTGTTAACGTGGAATGATATTCAGTCTTTCGCCTTGATTGCTTTTACAAACATTAAATTCTTTTCTTGCGGAAGGTAGGTTAAGTAGCTACTACCAAACTTCTCGGCAAAAATATTATCTGGGAATGCAAGGGAAGGAAAGGAAGAAAAAGGACAGGAGAATACACAGGAAATATATATACGTTAAAATGCTGTTTTTTTGTACATAACAGCCTAAATATATGCTATTTGGCTACGTATAGAGCTGCAGTTAATCAGCACATACCTTAAAAGCAAAGTGCAGCGTTATATTGTATATAGTTTGTAGAAACGAGCAAAGACTTTAAGGTTCGTCACTCATTTTTTGTCGAAAACAGCCAATTCATTTAACACCACTCAACATTTAAATCGAACAGATTGGTAAACAGCACGTCGTCGTTTGCATGTTTTTAAAGACTTGTCTTCACAGAGACGGACAAGACCAGTTGCTTTGTAGTAACACGTCGACAATAACATGAATACAAGAAGTTTTAAGTAATTTATGTAATATTTAGTAT
>JAHZNB010002522.1:0-16995 GCA_027744295.1 Callyntrura guangdongensis | reverse complement strand
AATTGAAGTTGTGAGTATGTAAATGAAAATATCTCTTGTATTTACCACATTTAAGGATTAGATGATGACGTTTCAGAGACTCCATACTTTTGTACTTTTACATAATATGCTGTTCTGACCATACTAATATTGCATAGGCATAAGGCAAAGATTACTCTATATAACGAACTAACGAATTAATTCTATCCGAAACGAAATAGAAAAGGAGCGAGCTGTCCGAATGTAACTTTATAATTTTAAGACTGCATTGAAGAGACGCCGGCTTAGAAACACATCACGGCGTCATTTGTCATTGTGACGTTACCTCGTCGTACCTGGAAATTACACGGTTAATTTTATTGAAAATCAGTGGCTAGGTAGTTAAAGATATTCTCTATCATATGGCCATAGGGTTTTACACAAAAATAATTTTGAAGGCATTAAATTCACATTTCGAACAAAAACCTGTACGATTATATTTTAGTTAATTAGTTGATAAAACTCAAAACATGTAGATGTAAGACAGACAGACAATCCATATAGCCCATGTAGCACCAGCACCAGCAATTTAAAATTCTTCTTTTGCTGGCTACCACTTCAAACGTGCAATCAAGTTTGACTTGTTTTGTGCTTGTCGTCGTGTCGTCTTCCTTCAGTGTTACTTTACTTTAGTTAGAAAGCAAGCGAATACAGTAAAGTATGTGTATGCGAGCGAGGTGAAGAGCATTAAAAACATTGAAGTGAGAGTGGAGTGCAAACAGGGCAAATAATACAACAACAGTAGTAGTTTTGATTCAAGTTGGGGCTGCTATTTATGAGTCAAAAGTGGTAATAAGCTCTTCTGCATTCTACTGACTGTTCTACTCCGGCTCCTGCTGCTGCTGATACTTCATGTTCGGCAGTACCAACCAGATGATAAGTAGACGGAAAGACAAACAGAAAACATAATTTATATAATAATTTTTAGTTATAATCATAGTTTTGTGCTAATATTTTCCAATGTGAATTAATCGGTAAGTGCCGGGATTAATATGGTTTACCTGCGGTAGTTCAGAGGTGATTGAGAAAGCCGTTTACTAAACTGCTTTAGGGAACGACGGAGAAAAATTATTGTGAAATTTAGTTGTCATATGTTGTATTTTGGTTTCTGTGTAGAACGTAAACAGGACATCGATTAAGTGTGAAGCGGTGCAAGTTACATTTTGGGTTTGTAGACAACATATTAAGAAAAGGTAAGAAGCTAATTTTGTTGATGTTCGGGTATATTGACTAAAAGAAGAATATTTTATATTTATGAAATGTTAATTTTTGTGAGAGGTACAAATCAACAGTGTGGGCGAGGGATGGGACAGGGTTTGTAACGACCCTTGTCACTGGATGAGAATGATAATTAGTAGAAGGGCTTATTAGATTTGACAGAGAGATTAAGGGAATGACAAGGCAGAGAAGCTGATGCTTCTTAATTAACAGCTGAAGCGTAATTAGTTTTATTTTTGGTTTAGTTATTGGTTTACCTCGTAGTCAGCGTCAACCGCGGTATTTTGTAACTGCGTTATCACCAATCTAGTAGCTACTTTGGAAATATTTCAATCAATCATGTGGAAATCAGAGATACTCGGCATTCTCCTGTTTAGTTTGGCAGTATCCACTGTCAATTCACTCTATTTTCATATTGCTGAGACTGAAAGAAAATGTTTCATTGAAGAAATCCCTGATGACACGACAGTGATCGGTAAGTTGAAAGCAATGGAAATCGCCATATTTACGTATATTTAACAATTCCAAGTGGGAGTTCTTATAATTTTTCTTTTTGTGTTATTTATAGGTATTTACAAGGTGGAATTATTCGATCCTAGAACTGGAGGGTTCATGCCATCCAGTCCGGGAATTGGAATGCATGTGGAAGTTCGAGACCCGGACGACAAAACAATTCTTTCAAAAGTATATAGTTCAGAGGGCCGTTTTACTTTTACTTCTCACATCCCTGGGGAACATGTTATTTGTCTGTATTCTAATTCAACGAAGTGGTTTGCCGGATCTCAACTGGTGAGCACTTTATGTCAAAATTAAGTTTTTTTTCGTATCACAGTTTAATTTTGGAAATAAGGCATTTTTGGACTTTCTTACAGCGTGTGCATCTCGATATTCAAGTTGGTGAGCATGCAATTGACTATGCGAATGTTGCTCAGAAGGAAAAATTGACGGAGCTACAGTTACGTGTTCGCCAGTTGCTTGACCAGGTTGAACAAATCACCAAAGAACAAAACTACCAGAGAGTGAGTTCATAACTTCATAAAAGATATTTGTTCACATGCAAAGTTTTACTCAGTCAACACTGAAACAGTAACGCTAATTGCCTAACGATTATTTCTATTTGTAGTACCGAGAAGAACGTTTCAGACAGACCAGTGAGAGCACAAATCAGAGAGTGCTATGGTGGTCAATCGCACAAACAGCCGTCCTTCTCTCAATGGGCTATTGGCAGATGAGGCATCTGAAGTCGTTTTTCGAAGCAAAAAAGCTTGTGTAGTAACTTCATTGTTTTTATCTAGTGAAGGTATTAAGAAGAACCTCATTTTACAGAGTAACCAATTTATAAAAAAGTTAAATTGCAACTACATCTGCGTTTAAAATCGTTAAAACAACCATCAGTTGTCAATACCCGTAAATCAGGAACACTAGTAATTTACGATCATTCAATGAGAAGACTTGTACTTACTTTTTACATAATCTTTCCTCAAGAAAGAGAAATTTCCTCAAAGACCTTTACAGATCATATATTATTTTCTTTTCCACATCAAATGGTGCACGCTGCGGTCCAACCACAGCAGTAACTGATATAATTTGATTATCTGTGTTAGTTTAATATTCATCTTTGACGTGTAATTTATGTAGCCAAATTGTTAAGATCGCTACTACTATTGTATTGTAAATTTATGGCCACTGATATTGGGTGAAATATAATTTTGGATGGATAATAGACAATGCAGGTGTTGAGAAAAGCATTTACTATCAGCTGAACTGCTATTATGATTTTGTCAATTTATTTTTGAGTCATGTTCTGCCTTTGTCATGGCACGATACACTACTACACTTTAAGGTAAAAGGGAGGGATTCTGAAATTCCATAATCGTCAATCATTAGAGTTAACCGAATTCAAACTACAGGGTTAACCACATAAATGCCTCAATTTTATCCTTACTCCATTACAAGGTTTTACCGCGATGGTTAACTTGTCCCCAAAGTTTGAATCCAGATCCTAAGGGTTTCCAATTTGGAATAAACTTGACATGCATAACCACATGACATCTTGGTATACACCAAATTTGAGACAATTTTTGGGTAAGGTTTAAAATTTGACCCCTGAAGCTCAGTGTCTCATCTACGAACGCATCCGAAGGTACTAGACAATTGAATTTCTTAAACCAAGTCACATTCTCATAATATAAACTTGTGATAAAATATTTTGCTGGTACATAATACGGTCTGATATTCTAACTGCACAAATATTCGATGGTATCATTTGCCCACATGAATACTACTAAAATAAATTTAAAGTAGTGATGCCGATGATTTATTAATGATTCAGCTTTATTCACGAAAATAGATAAGTTTGCATGATGTCATACATTTTCAAGCAATCGAACTTGCATTAGATGCAATCCTCGGCCAAAGATCTGCACATTCTTTGGCCACTGGTCCTGTGATAGCTGATCCTTTCATTTCTCCCTGTAATAAATCGAGTAGTACAATTTGTCAATGCAACTAGGCTACAATCTCTACAACTACAATTCTGGTTTATTTATAACTACTTTAGTTGAATAGTATTCAATGAATAAAAGACAAGAGCACAATGAGATAATAATAATAAACAATGGGAGGAAACTCGTATATCTACTTGTTAAACGTCTGGAAATCAAACTACTAGTCAAAAGTCAAAATTACCTGTGTTATCAGCGCAGTTCATAACGGCTCCTACAGGAAGAGCCAGCGAAATACGAAATTTCGCTCCTGCTGTTCCTCCTCGTCCTATTATCCGAAAACAAACATTATTATTATTATGTTGTCAAGTTAGCGCAGCCGATATTCAAATATACCAAATTTAGAGTTTAAAAATACTAGACTTACAAAGTAATTAATAATTGCAAGCTTACCTCTCTTCGACATTTTCTAATCTTTTCCAATCACTAAAGTTCAAGGCTACTTGACCACTTAAGTTTACCCTATAACTGCACCCAGAGAACAGAAACCACTAAACCGAGTACTTCTTTGCCAACTGTGCTATTATAAAAGAATTTACTAAAAGCATGCGGCAGCTCTTAAGTTGAAAAAACCAGACAAACGATGGGGCATCGAAAGATTTATATTGCGTATTGGATAGTATCGGACCCCACACATTACTACACCATCGTTTCTTCCTTTTTACACAATTTACTACACAAACACACGCGCAAAACATCTCTCAAAAATTTTGTTGTTTTTGTTGTGAGTCGAAAGCATCAATGTAAAAACCTACCAAAAAAACTTTTATTCACTCAGAATTAATAATGTTCCAAAAGATATATGCCTGTTGTCTGGGCAGAGCGTCCCTTAGTTCAAAAGTAGGGTCACTTTCATATTTGCATAGCAACAACAGTTGAAACATTCTCAGAGCCTTTATTTATACCAACGAATCATAATATGGAGTTTATGAAGTCCCGTTTGGAACGGACGGGGGACTTGGCAACCGAAGCGGCCATGCTAATGTAATATAAATTATATTATATAATTATTACCAATATTTATATCACTATAATTTTTAACATGAAAGCAACAACGGCTAATTTAATAACTGTGACATTGATTAGCCAGCCTCTTTGGCATTCATTAAACCTAAAAAGTGCATTGTAAATAGTCGTGAGAAAGCGATATAGATAACATTGGAAATGGTTTAACTTTCTAGAATTAACCATGTTCGGTAGCTTTTCGCATACTTCTGAGCACCCGTAAAATATCTTATAGGCATCTGTAATTGAAAATACATGACATGCATGAGGACATGCCACATGTGCTAATCAAAAATGTACAAAGGTTCATCTTTAGTAGCTGAGAGCATTTCAACTAAAAAAATGGTTTGGCCGAGAAATTAATTGGCCAAATTCAAAGGAATGACCATAAATTTGGCACGGCGACGGAGGGGGCCAGAGAGTGAGAGAGATATACCTACCACCTACTATATACTATACAATTATACATTTTGAGTCATCTCAGCCAAACTGTTCATTATTATCCGCAGCATTCCATACATTCGTATGACAAGTTACATGGATTTTTAGAATAACTTAATATGTTTCTAAGAAACTTATAGCGCACTCGCTAGTCAAAATGTTGCAAACTGCTCTCCTCCACACCTTACAGGGTTTATTATAACTTTCAATCTAATGAATTATGACACATGCAAATTGCAAACGCATACGATATAATAATATGTACATGTGTGAGTGTGAGCACAATGGTACTAACGATAATACTAACTATACGCGTCGTAGCGTATTCCACTTTTTCTGGTATTTTGTATTTTATCCGTCCGCTTCTTGTTAAAATATTGAGAAGTTTTTTTTTAATCGTGCCGATCTGATTGATTGATGATTTACATAAAGAGGCGATGATGTTGTTCAACTGACAGCATTATTTTTTTAACGACCAGATGTATTTATAATGGCTCAAAACGCTCATAAATGTTTCGCTGGTTCTCCGTGGGAAAGAAAAATATGGGGGTTATAAGTTTAAAAATGCTGCAGCTTTTTTAACACTTATCGTTGTTGGTGTCATCATCTCTTTGTAAATATGTGTTACGCGTCAATCGGGCGTATTTTTTATATCTTCGATAATTTTCGAATCTTGGAATAATAAAATTATATTTTTCCTGTTTCGCTTTTACATTACATTGCCAAGACTTTGTTATTTTTGAGGTTAGCAAACCTTTCCACTTCTTTCCATGCGTGAAATGGCGATGTTGTTGTATTAACCAAAGTAGCCCATTTTATAACTATGACCCATATTTTTTTAATCATTTCTACTTTAGTGGCCTCTCCACTGACGCATGGCAAGATCATACTTTTTGCTTTGTCAACACTTGCAGCTTAAATCTTTTTTAGTGATAAAGTTTTAAAAAATCAAAACGTTCATAATAATAACACGAGTTGCTCGTAAAATCAGCACTTGTCAATCAATGGGAATGGGTTATAAAATATTTTTAAATATTTATACAGCAGCATGGCAGTATTAAATTAAAATATACTAAAAATACACATGAACATAACATATTTATTTTAAAAATCATCTTTCTTACGTAAAACTTACATATTCGTCCCATTCGATTCCTTTCATCAGTCATTATGTTTTCTTTTATTTGTACGTTTAAAATAATGTTTTTGCATATCACACAAGCAGAGCTGAATGGGCTACCGGCTACCGACCAAATCTTGGGCTACTGGTATGCGGTAGCTCATTCACTTCTGACCACAAGAACCGTCTACGCATCGTTCAGATAATTTTATGTTCAGATGAAATCTTAAGTAACTGGGAACTTGGTATTTTTATTTTATGCTATAATAGTACTTTTTAAAGTTCCATGGAACTGTTTAAATTTTAAATACAGTCGAGTAAGGATAATACACGTGTGTTAATTTTGGTCAAATTTGCATAATAAGTCATTCATACACAACACAACGTTTATATCCATCTTAAATATGTAAATGCATAACTGACAAGTTATCCGTGATACTGATAACTGTTGCATTTCTTGACAAAGACGTATTTTTTGTTTCTTAAAACTGTCCCTAATCGTTGGAACGAAGTTTAGTTTTTTTTGGTCTCTTGTCATAAACACGTACCCTATTCATGACAATACACCGACTTTCCAATTAAAAAAACGATAGTGCAGTATATCTAAGGTTATACTTACGGTGATGATATGACAAGTGATAACAACGTTACATGATCCGTCTCGTTTCCATTTTTTTCCAGTAAAGTTAATACTCTGCATATATTGAACAAATTGAGTTGAGTACAATCAAAGATGAGTTTCTTCTGAATTAACGTCTGCATGCATGCGGGAATTAAGAATAAAATCGTATTGCTGTGATGCAGGATATATAAAAATGTAGGTAGATACACACACATCAACAAATGAATTAGTGTAGTGTAGTCAATCTTTGACTCTGGTTGCAATTTAATAATTCATGATTTCATTAAAGAAAAGAGAGAGAGGGACTAATTATCAATTCTCCCTACTTACTTTAGGTCAGTGAACTTATGTTGGTAAATTACAACGTTAATTACACTACTTACAACAACAGTTCCAGTGTGTTCCTTAATCCATCATTTGTGCAGGTTTTGTGAGCTGAAATGAACATAAATGATATTTTGTTGTCAATTTCAGCAGCATCAGCTTCGCATGAGGACAGTTTTTGTAAAATGTGAAATAATCACGAAGAAATGAATGACATACATTCAAAATATGATGCTATGCGAATTTGTGAAAAATCCTCAATGTATTATGTATTCAATATAAAATCATCCATTGAATAACTGGAATTGTCATCGTCTCTTAAAATCGACACCCGTCGCCAGTAAAGATGAAAGAGTTGCATATTGCTACGGTAGTATACATGGTGTCTTGTAAGCTTTTTAGGTGGAAGATAAATTTATTACTTTCAAAATTATTTAAATAGACACAGGTAAAATATTTTGACTGCTATGATTTGCGATATTCATTCCTACTATCATAACTGTAGATGGCATAAAAGTCATAAGTAGTAGCGTCATAATCAAAGTCATGTAGTAAAATCATCAAGTCAACAGGTCAGAATTGTTGGACGTGCTACAACAATAACAACCGTAGTTGCACTAGAATAGTGCAGTAAATTTCCACGAAATTCAATAATACAAACTAACCCAATGTAAATATTAAATATGAGTGTACAAACAAAAAATATTTAGGAATCATTGCATAATATAAATACTCCATTATGACAATTGTTACCAGAAATTTCAAACGATTAAATTTATTTAATTTCAAACGGTAGTGCTAAGTGCTAACTCTCCCAACATTGACAAAACCGCTATAAGTACAATCAAGATTCGAATTTATTCACTTGTTATAGTTTGGCAGTCATAAACCACATGTTTTATAGGGTCTACGTGCATTCCCCGTTTATACAGTTTCCCCGGAGGGTCATTTATCCCGGGATATCGTTTCCCCGGGCGGTGTTTTCCCCGGTAGGTTTTTACCCAGGATGTTAGATTCCCCGGATGTTAGAGTAACAAACAATTTGCAAACTTGAATTTTCCTAGTATATGACAGATTAAAAAACAAATCTTTAAAAAACGCCAAAAAATACTTTAATGTATATATATATAAATACGCTATTCAACCGGTACAAGTTTTGACATTGCACCAAAGAAACGTCATTTACTGTTTATTTGTGATAAATAGAAAGAAAACGCAGGAAAGTGTACATATTACATGGTATGCTTCTATCAATCATTTGGCATAAGCACATATCCTAAACTTTCATTAAAATAAATAAACTACTTCCCCGGAAAAACCATTGCCCGGGTGAATTACCTACCTGGGAAACTGTACTCCGGGGAATAAACCGTCCGGGTAAACCACCTACCGGGGAATCCTCCGCCCGGGAAAACCGTATACCGGTGAATCTAACATCCGGGGAAAAAACCTACCGGGGAAAACACCGCCCGGGGAAACGGTATCTCGGGATAAATGACCCTCCGGGGAAACTGTATAAACGGGGAAAGCACCGGTAACGGTTTTATAATGTTTCTTACAGGGAATGCTCCAGTTTCAAAAATAAACCAATTAGTCATCTAATTGTTGCACCTACATGTCTTAACAAATTCATTCTTCCGAAAAAGTCGCATAATTTGTTAGCAAGTCCCTCAGCTTTTCCGAAAGACATACAAAAGTGTCTCTCACTCAACAACTGTACATATTTTTGAGTGGTCGAGATTTGTAAAATCAGTACGACCGACGACATTTATTAAAATTATTTTCTCTCTGCGTCGGTCTAGTATGATTTTTTTTTGATTTTGCAGATGCTTAGCTTAGCCGACAGTGTTTTCAAATTGCGGTTGCTTTGAGTCCATAATATGGTTGTCTCGTTGCTAACTGGATAATTTAAAGCATACTAGCATAGCAAGCATATCGACGGTTATTGTCTAAAAAAGGCTTTCTGGCTTTTTTTACTATTACATGTAAATACAGTTGATATCTTAGTGTTTTTCTCAGTGCTGCCCCAAAAGTTTAACATAATGTGTAACTAAATAATTTTCCAATGAACTAGTTAGTAAACATGAACAGACGTATTTTTGACACAATTTTTCAGCTCATAGCTTTTACACACATAAAAGGTTATTTTGGATAACAAATTTCTATCCAGTTTTTCACATGACTCGAACGATTCATATTGTGTCAAATCAAAACAGTCAAACCGCCCACAACATGCAACACTCAATCATCCCTGACAATTTAGAAGACGTTTATGAGTAACAGATACATATATATATTTATTCTTTCTTTCCGGATCAGTTTTATTGCATCATCATAAAAACTCAACTCAATGACAGAAACTGAAAAATCCTCAGTATAAACCGACAGTATAAGTTTACATCTACCAAAAACAACACCGATTTTATGGTTGTATTAGGCAAGAGCCAGCTGCATAGCGGCAGCTTCTCCTACCTCAAAAACCCGACACCGACTCCCACATCGCCCTATGAAAAAGGGCTAAAGAAAACAGAATTGACATCAGTGGGATTAGATACCACGACGACCGTAGAGTCGTTCGCTAACAATGGGTTGACCTATGAATGTCTCTCAGGCTTCTACCAAACATGTAGCCTCTGAAAAACATTTAATTTGCTGATTAAACGATTTTCCTAATTTTATGGAGCAGGGTGGCGTAATAATAATATCATATACACAAAAACGAAGAAACCTTAGTACCAAATCCATTATACAGGATAAGATTAGACATCAAATATGACTTTAATTTGAAGATGATGAGATGCAGCTTCGGGTTTTCGGGACCTGAACCGTAGTTCCGAAAACAAGGATTAGGTTTAAAAAATTTCGATCCCTGTTCGCCAATTGCAAAGACAGTAGGCTTCAGTTCAATGGTTCGTACATTATATACATTCGGTACCCCACCCTGCTATTCCCTCTCAGGATTTACATGTGTATAGTAAATGCAATAATTTAAAAAATCACATAATAACAGTAACTGCTAAATTTAAAATTAACGGAATACACGTTTTTTAATCGCTCTATTGAATGATGCAAAGTAGAAATCGATCCGATGTTCCCCCATCATGGTCAACCCCATTGTAAGTGGCGCCTGTGAGTTACGCTAGTTTACTTAACGTTACCGACTGCAAAAAAACAAAGTTGAATATCGTCTGGTTGAAAGAGTATAAATACAGTGCATTGCAGCAGACGTGTGATGATAATAATGAGGGTTCGACAAAGCACAACACTTCATCATGTAGTATGATTATTGTCGGAAAAAACTGTCGATGACGGAATTGGAATGAAATATTTTTTTTTTTTCGTTTTAGTACGAAACCGCACGTTCCTCCTCCTAAAGAAAACAAGCCAACCCTTGTGCAATGTTATTTTCAGGGAACAATAACGACGCTCTTAAAAAATACTGTATTACACTCTGATGATACCAACTACCAACCCAGTTGCAATAGCAATGCAATGATATTCACTTACTATAAATTGATGCAACGTAAATACTACAATTTTTTAACCTCCTTGGACAGGGCAACATTAATGAGAAACTGCTACACAGTGTACATATTTATATGCCTATATTGGGGGCACAATTTAAGTAAAATATTTTGATAAGCATACTCGCTAATTTAAAAGATGAATTTATAGCGGAACCCGCGATCCTCTTCTTCTACATGAATTTCGAGATTAAAAATTGAATTTTAGTGAAACTAAACAATTTATGTTTTTTAAATGATTGCTGCTGCTCGAAAAAAATTTGCTGTAAGCGAAACATGGGTCATTACATCTGTCTTAAGAAAACAAACAACGGTTCCTTGAATAAGTGTGCCGGCAGATGCTTTTGCCCTTTAAAGTAAACATTTCACTCTACTTTTTACGACTGCGCACGGCAATGACGACAGATGAAGATAAAAATTATCTTATATATTTAGAATGCATTTTAAAACTGTATTGTGAATTTTCCATTTTATGGAAAGCTCTCTTCTACCTATACTTGAGGAACATGCAGAGCCAAAAGCCAGATATTTTTTGTTTCTTCTTAGTTTTCTTCATTCGTTACTTCCACCAAGACAGACAGAGACGACCAGCAGAGCAGAACTGCAAAACATTTTATCTCTTTATTTCTCTCTCTCTCCCTCTGTGTGTGTGTTCCTTTCTTGTGCAAAGACGAACTCTGCACCGCCTTTGTGCAGAAAATATTGTTATGTGGCGCAAGTGATAAAAATGAGGTTATACAAGTCAACGAAATGAGTAAGTCAGTACTGGAAGGTTTGCCATCCTCTTGGCGTAGTGGCTCATTGACTTTTGTGTCACCAGACAATCATCAACCAGCAGTTCTTCCTGCGACAACGACAACAACCAATCCACCTAACCCGATTCTCCCTACAATATCCTCATCACGCAGCAACAGGAAAATGGCTAAAATTTTGTCCGTGTTGACCATTTTAATCATTGTTCTTGTAGTGGGACTTGTTGTGGGGGACACTATTTCCAATTCCCAGCCTGCTGGACGCTCTAGATTGAAAGCCAAGTCATTGTTACTTAAAAAAAGGAAACTTGCTGAAACCACAATCAGTCCTCCAGAGGCGGAGGTCAACAACAACGAGGAGGATGTTGCTGACGAAGCTGTCGTTCCAGTCACCTCCACATCAAGACCAAGATCCAGGAAACTGGCTACTAAGCCCCCACAAACCTCTGATCGACCCGCCCGGGATAGTAACAGTGGACCACTTCCGGAAGGCTGTGGGGAATGTGATTTGTCCACTTGTAAAAGTTACACCGAAAAGAGCTGTCATATTGGACTGGTAACGTGCAAGATTTTTTTCACTAAGCAGTCGAGCGTGAACTCTATAAGCCGGGCGTAATGATGATTTGACAATATGTAAACAGGTTTTGGACAGATGCTCCTGTTGCTTCATCTGTGGAAGTGGGGAAGGAAACAGATGCTACAACAATTCCATCCCTAATTTACCATACACGACGGACGTTGGCATGTGTGGAAGTGGACTTTCTTGTATTCTTCGTAAAGACTTGGATCCCAATGTACTGAAAGTCAAAACATTCATCTACTTTAAAAAAAAATTAAAATCCTATTTGATGTGCAATTACTTAAATTTTTAGGAGCCTAAAGAGGCACTTTGTGAATGTCGTGACCGTCGCTTGGTATGTGGCAATGACAACCATACGTACAGTAATGAATGCAAACTTCGAGAAGCCGCTTATAAAAGTGCTGGATTGACCATTGCATCTTGGGGCCCTTGTGTTTCGGGTAGGAATACAATCTCTCAATTCATCACTCACTACCACTCTTGATAACTAACTATCCATTATTTATTTCGTACAACGTATAAAAAACAATGTGACATTATATGAAACGTTTGATAATTTTCTCACTTAGCCCCATGGATTCCTACGTCCATCGAAAACATTACTGTAGCTGAAGGAGAAGATGCTTCATTATCTTGCGAAGTTAGAGGCTTTCCAAGTACGTAAACTCTTGCTGAGACAAAATGAGTAAAACAAATGAGGTGTTAATTGTTGGTTTTTAGTACTTGATTATTAACTGATTTTTTGATAAATCTCGAACAAGGTGCTATCATTCACTGGGAATTCTTGGTTCGTGGTTCCAACGGGACACCCAAAATTTTGCCTGGTGAGTAGCTTTTTATGGAAGAGATTTTCCATTAAAATAAATTGAATATTTGGTAGCGATTGATAAAATGATAATTAGAGATGCAATAACAACAAAAATGTTTCTACGTATGAAATTTATTTTAAAAAATGGTTTTATTTTTCAACACAAAATGTTTCAATGTTTTCTTTTTCGTCACGAAGGCGATGACTCTAGCGTTGTTGTGACAGTTCGTGGAGGTCCTGAACAAACCATGAGTACCAGTTGGATTCAGATAATTGCTGTAACCGACGAGCGACAAGGAACGTATATTTGTATCGCTACCAACTCACACGGCGTTGCTAGAAATTATGCTACCGTTTCCATCTCTTCCAACGGCCGCTAACTCAGGACTCGGGCGTGGTCAGGGTTAGTACAGCGCGAGTGGCTAGTATATGAAAGAGCACAAACACAAAGTGACCCTGCTTATAAGGTCCCCTCATCATCACTGCCGATTGTCACTCGTCTTATTTGAAAGATATCTCACGCCACATTTAATAGTTTTCAGGTATAGGTTTTTAGTTCATTTAAGTTTTTTTACACCAGGTTGTTTTACTATTTTGTAGTCGTAGTTTTTGTATGCAATTATGTGTACTTAGCAAGTAAGAGTAAGTGGTGCTTGTAGTAACTGTTGTCGGTTAACTAGCCAATAATAAAGCATTGTTAAAAATCGAAAATTGAAAAAATATTCATCCTTTCATCCAATATGTTTCACTCATGGTCAAAGTATAATTGTTTCAATTAGCACAATTACATCACGAGGTTCAAAATTACACAGATATTACGTATAACGAAGAAATTACTGGGCGTGATAATACCGGCCATAATGAATTATAAACAGGGAAGAAGAGAAAACAATATAACGTCGATAGACAGGGGAGAAAAGACTGAAAATTCATCCTATAGTTGTATCCAAACCCGTGTCACAACAAAAACAATTACAAAATTAACTATGAAATTCCAAATTAAACTAAACCATATCTCTCAAGTTTATATACAATGTTTATAATATGGACTTGCGATTACATTTAAAATGTAACTAAAGATATACAACCTTGCGAGAGCTACATTTACTTTCTTTTCTATAGTTTTTTGTGAGTGATGAAACATTCTATTTGGATACGTAAGTATTTAAATGTATCATTATTTCCTCATTATATAGATATAACTTTTTTACGTTTTGGCTTTCTTGCTTCCTATCCATAATCATGCGGGCTCTGAAACACCCGTGTTTTGGTTTTAGTTACATTAATAAACGCACTCTAATATTCAAGATTGTACATGTTAAGTAAATAGCAATATCATCGGTGGCTAA
Source organism: Callyntrura guangdongensis (assembly GCA_027744295.1). Classification (NCBI taxonomy): domain Eukaryota; kingdom Metazoa; phylum Arthropoda; class Collembola; order Entomobryomorpha; family Paronellidae; genus Callyntrura; species Callyntrura guangdongensis. The sequence goes on along the minus strand of JAHZNB010002522.1, from coordinate 2,730 downwards.
TAAATAACTTATACAATGTTTATAATATGGACTTGCGATTACATTTAAAATGTAACTAAAGATATACAACCTTGCGAGAGCTACATTTACTTTCTTTTCTATAGTTTTTTGTGAGAGTCAAATTTGATGAAACATTCTATTTGGATACCTAAGTATTTAAATGTATCATTATTTCCTCATTATATAGATATAACTTTTTTACAGTTTAGCTTTCATGCTTCCGATTCATAATCATGCGGGCTCTAAAACACCCTTGCTTTGGTTTTAGTTACATTAATAAACGCACTCTAATATTCAAGATTGTACATGTTAAGTAAATAGCAATATCATCGGTGGCTAATAAATAACAAAGGTCAGTAATGTATTTAATGTCACTTCAAAACAAACAAAACAACAAATTACCCAAACTCTTGAAAAGTGTAACGGCAATATTGCTCCAAAGTTGTGAAAGTTTTATCAATCACTTTATTCCCTATTCGATTTATTTCAATTTGAAGGTTCAAATATTTCTTGTTTTTGCCAAAAGTGGACCACTTGATGGTTGACTATATCAATAGTAAATAAACCTTGTGGAAGATATCAGAAGGAGGTCTTCTTCATCAAATTAAACTTTTACTGGCATCAAATATCCAAAAAACTGACTAGGTTTGTAAATTGCCAATGGTGATGATGAATTGACCTTTGACAACAACTGGAAGTTTGCAGTTATCAACAAATCTGGCTCAAACTTGGTATACTTATACAAGTAGGTACATGTATTGTATCTGTGTACCAAATTTGAGCTAATATATGGGAGTCACTTACTTCTACCCCAGGGGGTGTCTGAGATGACATGCTCACATGTTGTAGCCTCTGTCAACGTTAGTCTATTAGCGAAACCCCCATCTTAAACGGATTTACCGTTTTAAATTGATGGACTAACTTTAAACTTTCCCGCCCCTGGGGATCCGAGGGGTTAACCAATTGGGGTCAAATTTTACAAAACGTTTTACCTTACTATTGTCTATCTATGTGTGGATTAAAATATATAGGTCATGCATTGATTTTAAAAGTGACCCCTCGGTTGACCCTCTGAGCCCGGATTCAAACTCGGGGTTAAGGGGTAAAATCGCACATAGGCCTAAATTTTACCCTTGCTCCAGTACAGGGTTAACATTCGGGGTAACTTACCCCGAAAGTTTGAATCTAAGCCCAGGGCGTTAACCCCAAGGCCCCCATCTTCGAACTCATCCGAGCTATACCTATACCTATTGGTTGGTGGAAAGAGACTTTTAAAATTTTGTTTAGTTTTTGAGTTATCTTGCTTAAAGGCTACAATTTGCTACAAACAGATCATAGACATACATACAAACAGACAGACACCACCTAAAACTAATAGGCCTAAAGAAGACCTAATAAATATTCTATCAGGAATTAGATTTGCAATAAAAATATGTAGCTGTTAATTATATATTATCATTATCATTGGTGTGTGTGGTATTGCATGTAAACAAAATGTTTTGATTACAAACATCATCGATCGCTGTCCCGTTTAGCAGCCCTCCAATGAAGATTGATAATATAAGATTCTCATATAGGTAGTTGTGTTGGTTATCAAATTATATCGTAATGTTTACAGTACAGCCATATACCCAGCTAAAATTGCCTTTTTCTATGATATGTCATTCATCTTCATCATATTGTCATCTCTCACTTTTCTCGCTCCTTTGTCAGTTGGGGGCTTGGCATTATATTTACACCTCAGAGATACAATATTTATCCCCGTCCAAGTATATTTTAATATTAATATTTAATTATGTTAAAATAACAATTTGCGTTTTTTCTTTAAAATTAGGATTCTTACGTTTGACACGGAAAATTTTAAACTGACACGACAAAAATTTGCTGAATTTTATAACGAGTAACTGAAATTGTTGCTCAGTGAGAAATTTTGTTACACTTCAAAATCATTAATTGTTATTTTAGCAAAGGAATTTAAGAACGGAAAGGAAATTCGAAAAATTCTGATTTAAGTAATCTATAAGCTATACTTTATAGTTATGGACCATAAATTGTATCATTTAGCCTGTTATGGAAACAATATTTTTTAATTGAATTATGTAATAATTATATAAAACGAGGTCCCTACCCTATTATTAAGAATTTGGTAAAAACAAAAAACTTTCCCTGTGGAAACATTAGATTCGTGAATAATTTATACACCTATATTTATTTACTATAATCCTAACGCAACTTTGTATACGATGCCTATTATGTGTTGCTCCATGGGCCGAGGCCCGAAAGAGCATATTTTTAATCATTCATTCAATTAAAAAATATTATTTATCTCCTTTGGACAGGATGAATATTGTAACCTCAAGTGGACCAATATAATGCCGCGTCTTCCAACTTCATGTAAATACAAATGATAAGGTATTGACGTGTGGAGTAAGTTTGCTACTCTATGCTTGACTACTCTATAATATATGAATGCAAATAAATAAATAAGTTGAACTTGTGAAAAAGTATGCCTACAAACACTCCTACTATTTTTTCCAGACAACTTACTACATGTGCTTTAAATTTTAGTTCTGTTGTTCTTGCTAATTCCATATTAATATTTTAGAACAAAAGTCGTTGAAAAGCATGCCATCCTGCCATAGCTTTTGACAGTAATCGATACTCGACCAAATCCAGTGAGATCTACCAGCCAGGAATGAAAATGGGAGGAATGATCGAAGTTAATTTTAA
>JAHZNB010002521.1:0-10399 GCA_027744295.1 Callyntrura guangdongensis | reverse complement strand
TAGGCAGCATGATTTTAAATGGGATATAGAGGCATGTCGCAGCGAATTTTATTTTATTTGTGAGGGATGAGTATTGGTAATTAACTCGCAACAAAATTTGAACATGATATTATACAAAAATACAATACAAGGCGTAATGCTGATGTTGTTTCAAATCACTAACACCTTTTCAGTGTCTAACAAACAGTCACAACGAAAACGTATTTTGATACGAAATTATATGCTTGATGTAAATAGTTAAAATTAAACATAGTTGATCAACTTAAAATTTATTTATTTACGACCAGCTAGCCTGGGAATACATTTTTTATTTCCAATTTGAACTACACGCTTTGTGTAAATATGTACATCGATGCATTAAAATCTGCAGCCACAAATACATTGTCGATAGTAAATTATTCAAAAGACGTTTAAAATTATTTTAATTACATAATATTATCCGGTCAATCCCGCTTTCCACCAATACATATTTGTTGATTTTTCCACGTCATGTTATAAATAATTCCGTTATATTTAATTTGTTACTGTTACCAAAAACCCCATTTTAAATTATTCTAATAACGGTAAAAAGCTAAACGTAAATAACCTGACAGGTGTATCCTTTATGAAGCTTTATCCGGATTGCTTGGCGCACCCCCAATTAAAGCCTCGTCCATCAGATCATCATCTGTCATGAATGGGGTGTGCGGACTTTGAACAATAAGTGCTGGGCTACGTAACAGCATAGGGGAATTAGGAGCGGGAGATTTAACAATGCAATGGACGGATACAACAGGGCTAGAATCAGATACGGGTGGTGGAGGTGGAGGGGGAACTGGTTGAGAGTCCTCTACAACAGACCCTGTTTTTTCAACAGAAGACAATGGTGGGGGTTGATTTAGAGGGGGTTGCGCAACATTAACATTCGGTGGAACCACCGGTGCAGGAGTTGTAGACCTTGGTGGTGCTGGTGTAATCGATCGTGGAGGCGGAGCAGGAGTAGATGATCGTGGTGGGGCTACAACAGATTCTAGATCAGGAACCTTTTCTTGTGTTTCTTCACCCGTTGTAGGTGGAGTTGTTGGAATATTTTGCGGAGTAGCAATCGATTCGGAAGTATCTATTGGTTCTGGGGACTCTGGTGATATAATAGTTTCCTTAGGTGGAAGAACCAACGGCAAAAGCTGTGGAGGAGGCGGTAGTGATGGCGTTTCTATTGCTATGGGTTCATCTGGTTTAGATTCTTCACTTTTAGTAGCAATCACATCAGTGGCAACGGTCATAGTAGTTTGTGAAAGTGGGACCGAAATTGAAGGAGTAACCACAGGTTGCACCGATGGGGCAGCTGCAGTGTTTATAATCTGTGGAACAGGTGCTGTCATAGATACCACAGGTTGCGGTGTAAGTTGTCTTGGAGGTGCTTGTGTAGGAGGAGGAGTTGGATTTAGTGATACTTGCTGCGTGTTGATAGGCTCTACCGTCAACTCTGGAATTACTTTGTCAACTAATGAAATAGGAGGAATTTGTATTGAGGGTGGAGTGTCGACTTTTTCAACAGGTTTCTTCTTAGGAATTTGAAAGTTCTTTAGGTCAAATTTTGGACTATCTTTAAACAAAGCACTAGGTTCTAAGGTTGGCATGTATAGCTTCCTCGTATCCGTGATTTTGTTCATTTCCTCTTTCTTCAGTAGTGGTCGTTTGGGCTCATCTTTCAGCTGAGTTGACAATGGCTTCGGTTTTTGTCCCAATGGACGTTTTAAACCTGACTTCTTTTTAAAATCAATTTTACCAGCAGGAAGAGATTTGTTGATTGTAAGTTTTAAACCTCCCCCAGGAACTAGTCCAGAACTGGACTTGACGCTATATTCATTCATTGACTTTGATTGATTTTTCTGAATTATATCCGTTATACTGGAACTCGCCTTTAGCAAATCCTTTGTGCTCAACTGTTCTGATTTCTTGACAGTACTATCTCCATCAGCTGCCGCTGCCGACTGCAACTTTAATTTATTTATTACACTGTCTAAACTACCTTTTTTCGGAGCCGCCGTTTTGTTTGCAGCGGCAAGTGCGGCGGCTACTGCCTGTGTGGCGGCCTGTGTTTTTGGAGGCTGGTAAATTACTAGAGATTTATCTTTCTCCATTTTGGGATCTCCTGTTTTCTTTGTTATGTCTAATCCTGGCTTTCCAATTTTCTTGGGTTTAGGTAGAGTGGTCACAGTTTTCATAGTGGATAAACTTGGCTTTCCACCCTGTTGCTGAAGTTTATTTACATGTTTTACGTCCAGCCTTTTAATTTTCTTTTTCTCAATAGAATCTTCAGGGCGTTTCTTTATTTTCTTCAAATCTGTGGAGTTTGGGAGTATTGGAGTCACTGTAATTGAATTAGGGATAGTGGGCGTACTTTGAGGATTAGGCAACGGAATTATTTCTATTCCCGGACGAATAGAAGCCAAAAGAGAGTTCACAGTTGAGGATGTCCCAGCGTTGGCATTTACTGGAGTAATGCTTAAACTTGGCAACCTGTCATCAGATTCGACATTTGAATCCAGAGATACACTTCGTTTAACAGGAAATTTGCGTTTTAGTTCTTCGGCAGCTGCTGAATTCCCTACTGGAGTAATATCTATGTTCCATCGACAATCTTGCTCTAATCCCAAATCTGACATCCAACCTGCAGATACTCCTCCTGATGGGTCATCTGGACGAATAGGACTCTTTTGTCGGACAGGGCTCTTTTGCATCTCCGTGCTCGTCTTATTCCGCTTGCGTCGTTTAGCTGGATTGTTTTGATCTAAAAGGCCTTGGAGTACACTCGCAGAACCTGGCACGATTCCATGTCCAGCAGCTCCTATTTGCCCTTGTCCGTTCTTGGTAGACTGAAAATTTTGTGACAGAGATGCGAATATAGGATTATTCATGTATGAAATGAAGTCAATGGGAGTTGTCTGAGCTGGTGCATTATAATTCATGCATTGTTTGAATGATGGTTGTTGCGTCTGCTGGGATTCCAGACCACAACTTGGAGCGGATACAGGCAAGAGAGGATTTATGGAACCGTTGTTACTAGTGCTAGGAGCAGGTATTAGAGAGTCTGGCTTTGGTGCATCAGACTTGATTTTCATGCTTTGCCAACGACGAATTACAGCTCGAACGGTAACAGGGATGGACATGCTTCGTCGAACAACTGTACAAGCATGCTCTTCTAACGTTGGAATCATGTCAGGAGTTGTTGAATATAATGCATGGACACGACACTGAGGAAGCATGACATCTCGTATGTCGAATTCCAATGTCACCAATGAGTCGTCCAATGGATGTTGAAACGATACAGACAAATTGTGATGAGATAGTGCCGAAAGTTCAAAAACTATGCTACCGTTTTCTGCATGAAAAACAAAAATCTTTGTTACACATAGCTCCATCCAACTCAAGCAGCATACTTTCAGAAAGCAAAGACAAAGGTACCTGGTTTGCTGCATAATCTGACGCAACTGCCAACAAGAGTATTAAACATCAATTGCTGTCGCAGAATAACAATCAATTGAGGAAGTTGACTTGCAAGAGTGAAGGATATAGATGAAATAAGTACACCTTCCAATCCCGATGTCTCCGTCATAAAATAGCAGTGATGTTGATCCGGTAAAGTCTAAAACATGTTTAATTCAGTCAATGGTTTCGTTTCGACTTCGTTATGTATATTTGCTTAGAGAGGCAATTTATCATATAAACATACAACAAACAGTCCTCTTTCCTCGGAACAGTCCAATTGGTTTTCAGATAAAATTTGCGTGATAAGATTTAGAATGGGTTGCGGTTCACTTGCTCCATTTTCGATTCCAGTAATATTCTGAATTGAATTTAAAAGTCCTTTAAAAATAGGAATAGGCTTTCCCAGCTTCAAAACAAAACAGGCCGGTAAAGCAGTACTGTTCGTGGTATTAAGTGTTCCGTATCGAGGCATCCTGCAAGCAATATATATGCAACATTCATTCATCATTGTTATTGTCGTATCTGACGAATAAATTTCTGATTGATTGATAATAATCTAAATTAACGAATAAAAATTCTCACGCTTTTCCTTCCGGATTTCGATACACAGTAACATTTGTACTCATCTGTAGTTTCCGGTTTATTCCAGGACTTCCCTGTATACTGACGGTAGCCGAAGTTCCAATTTGTCGTTTAACAATTTCATTAATATCATTTGCAATACAATTTTTTGCTTCTTTATCAAAAAATTCATATGGGCTGATGTAGTAAGTTAGCTTAACCGGATGCCCACCACGGCGGGGTTGAAAATGTCCAAGAAGATGTTTCATAATTATTTGATCAGCTTTAGTCTCGTGTGAATATGTTGATGCCATTGCTGCAAGATCAGTTTCCATTGCTTGTAATGCAATGAAAGCTTTCGATTTGATGTGCTTGTCGGCGTTTAAATTATAAATCGAGATTAGACCCTGGAGATGAGCAGAAAAGTCTTTGAAATCTTGAACTTCCAAGGACTTGATGAGGTCAGGGCATTGCTATTGCGTAAATAAAAATAAACCAATTAAAAGTCATGCTCATGCATGAGGAACACATAACATGAACATTGATTAGTATACCAATTGCTCTGTTTTTCCTTCGTGTTGAATCTTCATGTCTCTAACCACTCCTGTGGAATCTATAAGAACTTCCAGGTAAAACATATCCGAGCTAATAAACCATTCCTGCTCATTGGCACCTGGTGACAACTTTAATCCCAGCTGTCGAGATACCATATCCAAACGTTCCACCATACTTGACAAGGAATTGACCTTGATTGACTGTTGCAAAGTGTCTAGAGACTTTTGAAGATGAAGCTTATCATTTGGATCCAGTATACATCGACGTTCCATCAACGCTTGTCTTAAATTTTTCGCAGTTTCATGGAGAGGTTTAAGAACTGCTCGTTTTTGCCGAAGTTTCTCCATCATAAGTTCCAATCGCCAAGCCGGAGTCGTCGCAGTTGTTGCAGATGTCTTGCTGTTTGTACTGACCGTAGCATTGTTCATTGCTGCTGCAAGCATTTGGGAAAGCGGAATTTTAGTTTGATCGCCCATAGCTGTTGTTGTTCTCTGTGTGCTGCTAATATTCGAGTCCAAATGGTTGTTCGGAAGAACGCCTCCTCCAGAAATGGCTACCTTCACTTCGGGTTGCTGCTGCATTCCCATCAAATCCATTTTAAATGTCAAACTACAAAACTTTTTTTCAGGTCGTACTGTGCAAATTTGTGAATTTGTATCCGCACATTTAAACTTAAATGCAAAATTATTTGCAGAAAGAAACTTAGACGTACAAAATTAATCTATCAACTATAGTTTGAGGTTAAATCTGTGATAAGGACAATAAATATAAAATGTGTCTTGTCTATTATGACTATGACCCTAACCCAGATTTTTTTTACTTGTAATTATTAAAATTGTTAAAATAAATGATAACAACTGTTGATTATCGTATCGTGCCTCAATCTTAATTAATGTTAGATATAGAATATAGAGTTTAGAGTTAGTTATTTTATCCAAGTAACCAATGTAAGTGTACCAAGTACCAGTGCAGTGACAATTTTCAGAGTCAGAATTGTATAACATAAATTAACCTTACAAACACAATGTACCAAATAATTTCTACTTGCTACATTTAACGCATATGTACTCCCTTTTGTTCGGATATGAGCATATATCACAAATATTTAAAGCTAAGAGTTGTTATTCAATAACAAGTAGTCAACTGGTTAACGATTAGTTTATTATAACACTATGCACTAAAAATGGTAGTTGATAAGTTAATACTTGTATATAATTTACAATTGATGTACGTTACGTTTGACAAAATAGGCATATAGGTTAATTTACTAAGTAAATGCATTAGTGGGACTTGGTATGTGTAACACATTTGTTAATTTGTCATATTTTCAACTTTACAGTAATTATAACTTGGTACTACCTTGAATGAAGGCAAACAATAAAAAATGCACTAAATCGAGAACAACACGATTAACTTTTAACTTTTTCGTGCCGTATACATAGCCGCTTATTCAACTACCCCCAGTATACTAAAAGACACGAACCAATAAATCATTTCAACTATTTCACAGCAAAAATATTAAAAATCAATTTTACTATATTACAACAAACTACAGCCAAAGGTCGTTAATTTCTTCACATTCTGCAACCAACAGCATTACGTCTTGCTGAGAACTTTTAAATTATATTTGATAAATTAAATTAGTTGGTTATTGCAATGTTTGCATAAAAATATTTATTGTTATTGCATTTATATTTTATTAAATCTATTGTTATTTTTATAACTTGAAACTTGTTTAATTTACATTGAATACAATACTTTAACCTTACCTACCACGACGCAGAGCTCGGAGGGAGGAGTGTAAATTTTTCCTTATTTATCTATCTATCTATAATCTATCTTCTAGTTCTTCAATACGACACGATGATGATGATAATGATGTTTAAAAATTTCAAAGCTTCCCTATAGCATGGATAGATTAAAAATAGTGTGCACTGTTTTTATAGAGAGAGATGGACGGATGTGTATTGAACTGTATTGAAGAATATCCCATCCCATAATCCCATATTATGCATGTTTACTTACCTTCACATATGTACACTCTAAACTCTTAACACTGTAGGTATGTGATGTGATGTGGTGCAAGATGCAATACTGTTGTATTTGGAAAGTACCACCGTATTTACGTGAATGAAAAGGGCAAGAGAATGGGAAACTACAAGATAACCGAAGGCCAAACGCATTCGGCTTCAAACTATCCGAACGAACCATCCTTCAAATTCAAACTAGGCGAACCGAACGGATTCGGGTTAAAACCATCGAAAATAAGAGTTCCATTGAATTTTATGCTTGGCATTGTTCACGCTCTCCTTTCATCATGTCGAGGTAGATGGTTTTAATCCTAATCCGTTCGGTTCGGCTAGTTTGAAGGGTAGTTTGAAGCCGAACGCTTTCGCATTCGGCTATCTTGTAGGTTCCTCCTTTTACCTCGCCACACTGCCCCAGTTTGGTCTGTTTACAAAATAAAGGGCGCCTACTGTCTATCCTACTTAAAATACCTTTATACCATCCCAAAAGCGAACTCTTCCACTGGTGCTGATGATATTTTATGGATGACTGCAACTGATCGGTGACAAGCGACATCAAGACAACAACTCCAACTGATCGAACTAAGTGGTTGTGTGGCTATTATACAGTGTAATTTGACTTTTGATTTTTGATGGCCGATATTTTTGTTTCTTATCATATCAAATCGACTTCGCCACACTGCCCCAGTTTGGTCTGTTTACAAAATAAAGGGCGCCTACTGCCTATCATACTTAAAATACCTTTATAACATTCCAAAAGCGAACTCTTCCACTAGTGCTGATGGATGACTGCAACTGATCGGTGACAAGCGACATGCGACATCAAGACAACAACTCCAACTGATCGAACTAAGTGGTTGTATGCCTATTATACAGTGTAATTTGACTTTTGATTTTTGATGGCCGATATTTTTGTTTCTTATCATATCAAATCGACTATTATTATTCATTCACTTTTTTGCAGTCTGGCACATCTTTCATAGATCAGCTTCACCTTTCTGTGTGATGTGAACACTTTACTTTTTTTAAAAATATTATATTATTTTTTAGCATTCTTTATTATTTTACTTTGCAGCAATAATTCGAGGTTTTTGGGCAAAAGGTATTACAGGCACCTTGGTATTATCTAAATGGCTAAAAGCTAACAAATACCTGTCAACTGTATCTTCAACACTTTTACGATATTAATTATTTTATTATTTTACTTTACAGCAATAATTCGAGGTTTTTGGGCAAAAGGTATTACAGGCACCTTGGTATTATCTAAATGGCTAAAAGCTAACAAATACCTGTCAACTGTATCTTCAACACTTTTACGATATTAATTAGTAATAATAAGAATTTAAATTAAACGAGCAACCTTCTGTTGTATCAAAGTAGCAAGTTTATTTTCATAATGCCGAAGCACACGCACAGCAGCAGTGAGAGTGATGACAGTGAGCAGGAGCGAAAAAGAAGGATTAAAAGTGACGGTAAAAAGAGCTTGAAACGGTCACAAAGACCGGAAACCTCGTCATCGACCAGCAGTGACTCAGACGAAGAAATAGGTCCAATGCCAGCTCCCAGTACTGCTGATGCATCTTCGTTAGCGATGCCAAAAAAGAAAAGACGAGGTAGATATATAGCTGATTTGGTTAATCGTTTTATCAAATTTGGGTTAAGTTCAGTTTATGAATTAGTTATTGGTTATGGTGGTCAATTTAAAAGTTGCTCATTCCAAATTTCCCGTTTCTTCCCACAGTACTGCCATTGGAAGATGTTTACCTTACAAATATACCATGTGCGGAATACTATGAAAAAAGTTATATGCATAGAGATGTCATTGCGTTTGTAGTTGTCACTAAGTAAGAGCAGTTTAAAAATATATTGTTTAAAGGTAGGGGTCGATNTGCCATTGGAAGATGTTTACCTTACAAATATACCATGTGCGGAATACTATGAAAAAAGTTATATGCATAGAGATGTCATTGCGTTTGTAGTTGTCACTAAGTAAGTGCAGTTTAAAAATATATTGTTTAAAGGTAGGGGTCGATATTACCACCAATCTTCATTTCTTCGTTCTCGTTTTCTCATTAATGTATTTTGCCATTTAAGGCTTAAATTTTAAGCTGTTACTAAGATATCTTAAGAGTTTTAAATGGGAAAAATATATGGGATTTTTAAAACGAAGAACGCGAAACGAGGATATGAAAATGGTGAAACGGGCCTCAGCCATCTATCATCAAATTTCAAAATTTAAAATGCCATTTGATCCAATCTCGTTAACGTTTATTATTACTATGAGGACCGACTTCGTGATAACTGCAAGTGTGGATGGTCATGTTAAATTCTGGAAGAAAATGGAACAGGGCATCGAATTCGTAAAACATTTTAGAAGCCACTTGGGAAATATTCAAGGCGTTGCTGTTAATGCAATGGGAACGTTGTTCTGTACTATCTCGAATGACCAGAGTATCAAAGTTTTTGATGTTGTAAATTTTGGTGAGAAATATTTTGATTTTTTGTTGAAATAATGATCTACGTTGAGAGAAATTTTTCTGACATGATCACATTTTAAGATATTGAGGGTCGAAATGAAAATGTTTTCTTATCACATTGTCAGACATACTTATATGTTGCCTTTGACGGACCATTTTGACTTTTGAGCGTCGTACTCATTTTTGATTTTGGAATTTAATCTAGATTAAATGAAAGACTATCAAATTATGATGTTTTAGGAAGGCATCAGAGTGGCGCCCTCAGAAAGAGCACAAATAACTAGTAGTAAATGCATAAATCGTTTTCTGAAGATTTTGTTGCGTTTTTCAGATATGATAAATATGATTAAATTGGATTACGTGCCTCAAACATGTGAATGGATTCACACCTCAACTTCGAGTGGACACGATGGAGCAATTGCAACTTTGGCAGTGTAAGGAAACAAAGTTCAAAATTTGCAAAAAAATCAGTAATTAATTATGACATAATGATGTACATTGTTGTCAAATGTAGGGCGCCTGTTGAGAAACCAGAAATCAACATTTATTCGGCTCACCAAGAAAATAGTGTCCCGTTCAAAACATTGACAAATATACATAGAACACATCGTGTGAACCTTATTAAATATAACCCAATGTTTGAAGTTGTGTTGTCAGTTGACACCAAAGGCATGATTGAGTATTGGACTGGATCAAAATACGATTATGAATTCCCTAAAAACCTTCAATTTGATTCTAAATTAGATACTGATCTTTTCCTCTTTGTTAAAGACAACATAAGTGTTTTATCACTTACCATTAGTCCCAATGGTAGACTTTTTGCTGCTGCAGGAGCCAATCGCAAAGTAAGTAAAAAAATCTTCAGTTTATAGGTGTTAATATTCTCGAGCATAATTTAAAATTTCATGATAAATTTCGTTTCAGATTTACCTACAGGTATATTACCTATAAAGTAATAGATTTTTTGAATGTTATGAGATAATGGAGTAAATAAGTTAAAGAGGTGGTTTTTTTTATTGAACAGTCGGGCAAAAGATTTACGACAATGCGGTTATCCACACTACCAAGGGAGATATTCAAATAAAACTCTTTGGTAAAGAGTGTCCGAAAACGATAGAAAACTTTTGCGTTCATGCAAAAAACGGCTATTACAATGGACATATATTTCATCGTGTCATAAAGGGATTTATGATTCAAACAGGAGATCCAACAGGTAATTAAATAAACCTACAAAGTAATAGTAGCAAAGTGACGAAAGAAACCTAAATTTTTCATCATAAAGCCACCAAACCTTTATGTAAAACTTGA
>JAHZNB010002520.1:0-14636 GCA_027744295.1 Callyntrura guangdongensis | reverse complement strand
TGGCTGTATAAATACCATATCAGCGTGTACAAAGACTGTTGTAAAAACTATTTTACATATTGACTTAAGGCTCAGGAAAATAAGGTGGGTAGATTGTGTAGCGTGATAAAAAAAAGTAAGAAAAATCTAGTGTTGGAATAGCAGCATCATCACGCAAAATGCACTAAGCACTATAACAGATTTGTTCGGGAGGGAATATAGGGACAGGATGAGAGAAGTGAATGAAATCCATGTGGACAGTAAAAAAGAATCTACTCTGCTGAAGCGAGGCAAGGTAATAAACTTGAGGGAAAACTGAATCTACTACCTGTATTGCCTTTATGATAAATAAGTCTCCCTCTCGCTATATCCTGTAGCTTAAATAGATAATAGGATGTCATCATCATTGTTGGCAACACACTTGGTAAACGTCCCTCCATTCTTTAGCGTTGAAAAAAAATATCAGTTTCTTTTACAATGGTATGTACGTTGTTGTATGATTTCCTAAGTGTTTTAGGACAAGGAGTAGAAGATGTCATTTCAGTTCAGTTGATAATATACCATTGCTATATCCATCCAATAAAAAACTACATCGTGTATGGTACATTTTCACTAATGTGTAACGCAAAGCGTAAAATGCTTTTGTGTAAAAAGTACTGAGCAGCAGTAGTAAAAAAATGTGTTCAGAGTTTAAGGCATGAATTTTGAATTCGAAGACAAAGAGTAGAGAATTCACAACTGAATTTACCAATATGCATGGCAGGCGTCACAGTGAGAATGATTCGGCAAATAACGCTGTTGTTGTTATATATTGTAGGAAATTGTATTTCTACCAATTCTACCTTTGCATGCATGCAATGACCAAGTACAACGGAGCCTCGCCGTCGTCACCACCGTTGTATTTTAATTTATAAGTCTGTTTGGAATTTTCACTTTCACTTATTGTTAGTTAGCACTTGCAACAAGTAACTTGTAGCAAGTTAAGTTACAAATGTTTCCTCTTAAACAAAAAGTCAGATTTTATGTTTTAGTAAAGATGCTACTTTTTTTTCAACGTTTTACACACACAATCGTTTTACTGTTGACTGTACTTTACTACAAAATCCTACATTTTCTCATGAAGCAATTTGTCTCGTGTTGTGTCTTTCTTTATTTATCCTATGCGTAAATCAGCATAAGTTAAAAAACTGTAATTTTACATCATTTAAAGATGTAAATCAACAGGTATTTGTTTCTTAACGTGTGTTTAACATATTTCAACGGTTTTATGAAATACAACGCTATTTTAGATCAGAGATCACAGTTTTAGTTCAAGTCGGACGGAACCACCGCCACTGCAAAATGGCATTTGTGATCTGATGTACATTCTTAACACAAAACTATGTTAAAGTAATTAGCCAAAGACTGTAGAAATAATTTGAAAGATTACTGTATGTTCAATACACTTTTCTAACGGTCATTGGTGTTATTATACATTGTCATTTCAATTGAATATGACATACGCCAAAAGCAAAACGAAAATGTTCATCAAACTGTACGCATATATTATTCGACATCCGCATAGCTGTACTTGTACTGAATAACATTTATAAATTATCTATCAATTTCCTCCCCTCCCGTTTACATTGTGCGATTGGACGGTTGCACTGCAAACTGCAAAAAAGTAGGCATTATTAGGCATTAAGTTATTAAAGTATTTGTCGTAGGGAGCTTTGTCTTTTCTTTTTTGTCCCATAGTCCCATTCTTTGAGTCACGCCTCACCTTTAGACTAACATTTGAAGCGCCGCACCCCCATCTTTTGTGCGTACCAATATTTTCAAATTCTATGCAAATTATTTAATATCAAGTCAAGTAGAGTTTTAGTTTAGTACATGGTCAAAGTCGATATAATAGCCAATTGGTCATATATTTTTAACGTTCCTTTCACTTTCTGCCATAAACCCTTGCCAAGCTAGTCACTGCAATCCCTTCAAGAACATTTTTTCAATTTAAGTCACGTAACGTGTAAGGTTAGTAATATTCGAGTTTATTTTTCCACACAGAAAATTTATAAACTTTGAAAGATTCGTTTTAGTTACTCGATTCGATGGTACTACGATTGACGGTTCAGTAGTTCGTTGGTTATTTACTGGTAACCGTAAATATATATGTGGAAATATAGCATTTTATAGCTTTTTGCTACCGTGATACGCAAAAGCAGTAATTTCATTAAAAAACAGAACAAGGTCCAGTGAATGTTCA
Organism: Callyntrura guangdongensis; assembly: GCA_027744295.1. Lineage (NCBI taxonomy): Eukaryota > Metazoa > Arthropoda > Collembola > Entomobryomorpha > Paronellidae > Callyntrura > Callyntrura guangdongensis. The sequence goes on along the minus strand of JAHZNB010002520.1, from coordinate 12,415 downwards.
TTCATTGAATACGTGAGTATACAAAAAATACACAACAAACAACTCATTTGACTATTGAACATTGAACAAACTGTTGATCTAATGAATATTTTTTAACAACTGCAATGTGTACGACAGATAGTGTGAGTTGTCTTATCCATGCTATTAACGTTATTAGCGGTTTTTGTACAAAATCAGTCAGTTTAGATAAATAACTACACATCATGGCAGTTTTCCTGTCGAAAATCTGAATATATTTTAAATTTATCTGAAATTACGTGGGTGCATGATGATGAAGCTGAATCTACTTGCATATAAATAAAGTTATTAATGAGGAAGGTGAAAGCATTTTTACTACCAACTCAACATAATGCTCAATTAGTAATGCAATATTTTACAAACTTTTAATGCCTGGTAATATTTACGGGGTGTCAAGTGTTGGCGTCATCGTTGTAGCTGTGATGCGATAATTGCTTCAAGTTTCAAAGACATTCTTGTTCTAATTCATGATAATGATGATCCAAGTAATTGTCTACTTCACTCGTAGTTATAGTTATCGTACCGTGTAAATACTACCCGTCATGACGAAAATTTCGGCCATATCAGGTTAAACGATGTCCTTGATCATTGATCACCTTGTAAAAGTGTTGTTGTATGATGAGAGCGTTTCATGGGGTTTTTGCAAGTTTGCATAGATAGTGGTGTTATGCCATCCCCCTAAAACTCTTACTGACAATCATATAGTCTTTTCGAAAGTTTGAACTGTAAGTAAACTGAACAAGTACTGTAGATATAGCCTTCGAATAAATCACTTTTTTGCAGCCAAGAAAACTCAGGAATTAACCTTCAGGACTGAATATTGCATTACAATGAACAACTAAATTTAGTATTTTAGTATTTTTCTGATTTTACTGGATTTCTCCGGAAAATGGCGGTAAAATTTGCTTTTTGTTTATAATCAGTATATTGTTCGCTGTTCTTCGGGGTTTTCAAAGTAGTGAGTAGTACTCATGACTCATGACCACCATATTTATTCAGGCACGGGCTAATTTCGAATTTAATGTTGTTTTCGTAAAATATCGTAAATTATTTTGTAAAGGCAAGAATAAATATAACTATTTGGTAAATGCTCACCAACACCCCCTCCCCCCAACGAACGTCTAGTTGACCGAGTACATTCATCTCATCATGAGATTCTCCTGCATTACTATATAAATTTTGTGCGTACATTTTTTACCACAAACGCATCTTTTCTCTTTTCTTCATTTTTGATGCATTATTACATTGCAGCCAGGCTATTTTTCAAATTCCCCAATAGATGTTATAAAAGTGTAAATCATTTCCTCGCCTCTTCTCTCTTGTGCGGTGCATTATATACACCATCAACTATGCAGTACCTTGCTTACAACCTAACTGCAAACTAACTATGACGTACCTAACCTTTTTTTACGTTACTACCAACTGTCAACGACAATAATAATAGAAAAAGTACGCGAGATAGAGGTACACATTTTAAGGCTGCTACTGCTCCTTTGCAACATCTCCCAAACTTTTTGCCTCTTCTTTCTGTAACCTACATACTCTAACTCAACATTACTCACAAAATGCTGCTGCTGAAGTGCTGAGAACAGAAAAGTTTTTAAAAGCATGCTATTCACTTTTTGGGCATGTTTACGTATAATATACCGTAGGTAATTTTTGTGTTTGCGTCCTACACATATTCGTCATCATCATCATCATCATCATGCTGCCTAGTGGGTATACCAACCACACCGCTCGGCGCTCTAAAAGAGTCGATATTCTCATATACCGCGTATACCAGTTTACAATTTTTTTTATAGCTAGATGCAATATGCAATGCTCTAGCTCTACTCAAAACTCCTCTGTTTTCTTGTGTTCAGCTGACGATCACTCGGTGATCATGCGGTGGTCACACAGTGTTCACGTGAACACATCCAGACGATTGGGTGTTTTAACCGCACCCACAACTCTCATTGGATTCTAGTAGAGACATGCCGCCAACTGAGAGGAACAGCTATTATTACCTCTACAGACGCATATATACTTGGACTGGTTTTGCATTGTCAATTGTTGTGTTGTATGCTTTTCAAAACGTATGTATGTATCTCTCTGCTCTGCATTTTATACGCGTGGTAAATGCCTTCTCAATATTTTGCTGTGATTGTGATGATGAGGATGATGCTGCTTGTATTGTATTTTTTGTCTGATGTGATGGGGTTCATGCAAAATGCTCAATATAATCTGCATTTTATGCACTTGCAAACGTTCTCTCTCTCTCTACCTTTTTTCAATAGCGTAAAGAGAGCCGTAACTCGACGTGTCCTTCCTTCTTACTCTTTTACTGGTTGTTTTTTTCCTTTTTAAGGACTATCAAGGGTTGTGTCAGATGTGGTAACAGTTACATTTTATTTGCATGAGTTTTCGTCATTCTTCAAAAAATGGGTTTTTATGAACGTCATGAATCATGATGAACCGATAATATGAATCATTCTGTCCACCACGAAAAAAATTTTGCCCAAATTTTCAGTTTCCAGGAAATCCTTCCCCTTCCGTCATAATCGGTACGGTACCGACGGTACCGTGTGCGGTTTGCTCGTCATTCCAGTTTTTGGCAAATAACATTTTAAATTTTTTTACGGTTACTCATGACAATGCAATTTTCATCCGCGTCATTATTTCATCTCGTAATTTTTGTAACGGTGTGTACCTTGATTTCCACGTAAAAATAATGCAATTCACCTGATGGCTTCCTTGATTACTTGGTAATATACAAAAATGCACCTGATTACCAAAGTTAATTACACAAGACACTATAAAAGACTTGAGGAGCTTGGACTTGGACCTTGTCACCAGCAGTTTCCAGCAGCAGTCACAATTTGTCATCATCCTGAAAATATATACCTACCTTCATTACGCTTTTAATCTCTTCAACTAACATAACTACTTGCGCTCATATACAATATCATCTCGTCCACTCTCTCTCCGGCGTATATTGATATAAATCATTGATTCGTGTGATTTGACTGGTGGTTTGTTATATACTTGTATTTCTAGAGAGTAGACGGGTTAGCCGCACAAATCTGGAAAATACCAATCCCGGTTTGTATTGTCATTACTACTTCTTCTACTTGTTTTGATGAACCTTTTCAAACAAACATTAAAATCTTCCCAATTACACCAGCAACGATTTTGGATGATGATAATGTAATATAGACAGCGCACTTGTGTCACCACATCTTTTTTCCACTCAACTAATCACCCCTTCATTTGCATTTTTTTTATCCATAAAAGTTCCAGTCTGTATCGTCTCTTCGTGTCATGTGTGTATTATTTAAAGAACAAAAATATTACAATTTCCAATCACCACATTATCGATAATGTATCATAAAAATTAATAACTGTGGAGAAATGGAAAAGGATGCATAGCGGTCGTATATTTATATATCGTTTCTGTGTACAAAATGGTAAACAGAATCTAAACTGATTTAACTGCTTACTAGTAGTATACCCAGACGAGAGGTACAAGAAAAAAACTCAAGTTTCTCAGTGAATGGTGATAGTGCAAGTGGTGCTAGCACTAGAGGTGATGCTATACTAGCTTGATGTATGATGATGATGATGATGTGCGAGTGGAGTTTGTGTTGATGCATACTAAGTTCACAGTCGACTTCAGTCGCTCTATCAGGAAACATCTCTCGACAGGAGCACAACTCCTCCTGCCACACTATTGTTGTAGTAAATGCCTATCTCTAACTGAATACAAACCGAGATACACAAGCAGAGAGAAAGAAAAGAGAAGAAAAAAGTGTTTTGCAAGCACTCAGTCTATTATTATTACCACACACACAAATTTGTAACAAAGTTCAAAAAGAGAATTGAATGAGTGATAGTAATTTTTATTATTACCAAAATAGCGGAAAGTGTTTATTGTGGAGAAAGTGTGAAAAGTATAAAAAATATTAGTAACAAAGTTGAATCGGATTTATACTGTTACCCGGAGAAAGTGTACCACTATGGCGTTGGATTTAACGATTCTTTCACCCCCTTCTACACCACCCATGCATGAGCTACATCATGCCAAGGTAAGAAAATTTTAATTTTTAAGACGAGATTATTTTCTCTGTGTATTTTTTTGCGTGCGGGATTGTCTGAAAAATTTGCCCATTGGTCGCTTGTTTGTTGACAGTTGACAGTTGACAGTCTTTGTGTGACATTGTCAAGTTGACATTATCGTTTATCATTTATTAGTCATCTTTATTATTTCTAAACAAAAGTGACGAAAATTTGAGTGACAGAGTTAACTCAAGCCGGTTAGGTTTACCGTTTATCTTCACGCCGTAGTTATTATTTTCTTGTGTTTACCAATCTGCTTAGATGATGGATTTATCACACAAAAATAATTTGGAGAAAGGGTCTTGCAGTTGGAATTGCTATTTGTTGAAAGATCGTGGTAAAAGCAGTTTTGCATATTATTAGCTGAGTAAGCTGAGTAGACGTTTCCATTCATTCATTCTGCAAAAAAAACTGTTACCAGCAGAGCAGAGCACGAGATGACTGCATGACTGCAAACTTTTGTTTGTATTGTTGTGCGAGCGAGAGGATTTTGTACTGTTTTCATCAAGTGTGAATGTACCTGCTACTCATTGTAACGACGAATCCATATAATAAAATGTAAGCACAATGTATGCAAGACCAAATGTAAGACTAAAAAAGCGTAATGTAGGCATATGTAATATTAAATTTTTTTAACCTTAAATTGATGTTGATGTGAATGATGCGTGCGTGTCTCTTGCATTTTTTTTATCAGAGCCAAGCAAAATGTTCTCTATGTAGCATTTCTGCTGGTGCTGCTGCAAGCTTTCTGCTACTTACTACTACTGCATACAATAAAAATGGTACTTTATTGGGATACGTGTACGAAAATTGAGTACTTTTTTTGATAAAATTTATGCAAGCCAGCACGATGGGTGTTCGTTGTTATTCATCCATCCAAACGTACTCGTACTCTATGTATTTAAGTACAAAGTGTTACAAAGTATGGGAGATGTGATATGAGATGTGACGATACTGATGATGATGATGACGATGATAATGCAGCGTTTCCCCTTTTTTAAACCAATCACGAGCTGTGCGTGTGATTTTCCTTTTTTTCTGCATGTTGAGCACGACGACGACGATGATGATGATGATGCCACACAATTTTTTGGCGAATTGTTTGGTAGACGTTTTATCGGCGTGTTCCCCCGAGCAAGCATCTTTTACACTTGTAACGGTCGGTGTATATATAAACTTGATCATGCACGATTGTTTTTTTTAGGTCTTCCCAAGATTTCGTTACGAATCCGCTACAAATCTAGGTTTTATGTGACTAAATTAAAACGGGAATATAGGCCAGGCCACATGAGAATCCACACAAAAAACTGGTGTCCAAAGGTCGACTCACTTTTTTTGTACAGTACAATCACACGATACATCTGCATGTTTGCTCCTTTGTGTTTTTTTTTTCACCCAGGTCGACCTTCCACAATTTTTTTTATCTATACATCTTTCATTTGACTTTCCTTTTCTCCGAAAATATTCGCAAGGAATAGTTAGCGTGCGCATACATACACATATGGTCTAATAAATCCATTATATTTTGACGATTCGAGTCATGTATTGGGTGCAGTAGGGCTTCACACACAAATTTATTTGTACCACACAAGCTGGATGAAATGGTAAAGAGAGACAAAAGAATTCCTTTTTGAGAGTGCGCTTGCTTTCTTCACGTGTTCTCTGCTTCTTTTTCACACGATTATCATGCCGAGAGCGCGTGCAATATCATTAAACTTTGCAAAAGTGCAATTGCATGTTGCGGTAGTAGTAAAACGATGATAGGCTAACGCATTCAACAAAGCTCAATAGGTTGACTACGCTTCTGTGTATACCAACCACATAAAGGAAACACAATATAAACCGTTCCTTTAAGCGAACAAAGTAAACAGACACACGGAGAGACACACCACCACATTATCAAAACACAATTACAATTACACCAGCCATTATTATTATCATCATCAAACAGATTTACATACTTGGTCGTATTGAGTAAAAGGGAGGTGTGTGTGTGTGTGTCTGTCTGTTAGTGAGATGGTTAACCTTACAAAAAGTTTGCACATTTGAGTAGGTTGCGGCGAATGTTGATAGCGCTGATTATGATGATGACTTCACCGCTGTGATGCTGGTCGTTATACGGGAGTACCTATTACGCATACACATTAAACTACACCCATGTTAAAGATAGCTATACTGATTGACTATGTGAGAAAATGCACAGGTTTACAGAGGAGCAGTTAATAATATTAAGATAGGCATCCTATCCCCCTCTCTGCTTTGCCGTTTAGCTTGTGTGTGCAAAAAAAACTTGTTTGTTTGTGGGGGCTGTGGCTGACGACGACGACGCTGATGATCACGATGCGAAGGCGTGATCCTCACAAATTGTTCCGACGTACCAACCAGCAAACGGCGTGTTTTTTTATATACCAGCCGGACGAACGGATCACTTATTTTTGTCGGTCGTGTACTCGTAGGGCATGGAGGAGTCACGTCATAGCAAATCTGAGACGTGTACGCAANCCAGCCGGACGAACGGATCACTTATTTTTGTCGGTCGTGTACTCGTAGGGCATGGAGGAGTCACGTCATAGCAAATCTGAGACGTGTACGCAAGTCATAAACCTTCTCTTGTAGTATACAGAGACACGGGGTAGATGAAGGAGAGGAAGAGGAGAGAGAGAGAGAGAGAACGTTTGGCATAAAATGTAGAGGCAAAACATATTTTAATCTTTGAGCACGTTAGGTTAGGCAGTTGGGTTCGAGAGAGAGGCTTGTCGCAGAGTTCCATAATTTACACGATATACCACACATCACGCCCACTTCGATTTATTCCAATAATCAATGTATGGAGCTAATTATACCGTAAAAGTCATAAACTCATTTAGCGTTTATATAACTTCCATGGTGATGATGATAACACAAGAATATATGCTGGGATGATATGTCTGTGTCGGAGATGGTCGCGGAGAGAGGAGGATACATTTTGTTCGTCCGTCATCCTCATCATGAAACTTCATGACATGTAAATGTCATTTCTGTATTTTATGCAATGCTAGTAGACTCGGATGAGCGTGTGTTTGATTTCATTGAACAAGATTAAGAGACTGACCTTAGAAACATTGTATCCAACATGCAACCCTGCCTTGTGTTCTGCTTGGGTTTCCAGTGTGTATGTGTGTGTGCACGTACGCGTCTCTATAATATCTCCACCAGTTGTAACCGGATCGTGTACAAATTTAATTACTGAGATTAATATAATTTTTTCCATGTATGCAAAGGAAAATGTAGCTCGCTAACTCAGGTTTGGTGGGGGAAAATGAACTTTTGTTCTTTTAGCTAACCTTGTATTGAAAATGGTGCAGCAATTTTTTATTAATCCATAATTTTTAGAAGTGGTAATAGCGTACACACGTGTGTGTGGGGTTGTCGTGTGGCGGAATAATATCTAAATAATATATTTTTTTTATTTCTATTCAACGTCATAGGATTATCATATCTTGAAAAAAATTATGCAATTCTTTGCTAAAATAGGATATGTATGAAAAATAATGATAATAATTGATTATTTTGTATGCATTGACACAAAATGCAATTGTACGTTTTACATATTTTCTTTTGTAACCAAAAAGAAATACGTCCACACACAAGCAACGCAATAGAAGAGTTGTGCATTTTATTTCCCTATTTCACGCCTCTCTTCACCACCACCACCCCTGCACAGCGTGACTATCATTCGCCAATCATGTGATTGGCAAGTGAAATAAAACATTTTATTGTTGCTTGCTGACGACCACGATGATGATGATGATTTCGATTTTTTGTTGTTTATAAACGTGCCATAATAATCAGCACTAAAACCATATGTACATCTACTTTAAAGCAAGGCAGCTAAGCAGGATCTTCAGAAACTAAAATCCGTCCTACCAAAATAATGTACTCGTCGCCAACATGTTATCGTTAACTACTGGGGGAGGGTTTGCAGGCAGGGCTTGTGTTAATCTAACAACAGATTTTGCATGGAAGACACACACACACACACGCAAATACAGCAATAACATAAAGTTACGAGGTACAGCAACGTCTCTCTCTCTCTGGGTATGTTGTACTTTGGCAATATTTTTTTACATCAGATTTCACAGTAAATGTGTAAGGTACAAAGTTTAACGTTTTTTGCGCGGTTAAAAATTACTTGAACGCGTTGTCTGCGTGGCATTCGGAGTTTTCCGGGGGAGCGTATAAACTAGAACACGGAAATTTGAAAGCGATACGTATAAAGACATTCAAGGATAAAATTAATGCTTTTTGTAGACAAAAAAATCGCGTTTTGAGTAAACAAGACAAGCTGGTGTTTTTCCATCACTCAGACTTGTTATTATTATAGAAAATGGTGCCTTGTCTCTCTCCTCTCTACTTTAATCTTCTGATGCTTTTATTGAAAGGAACAAAATGAAGCACAGCTTATATACATCATCAATCAATCCATATGAAAAATGTACACAAAAAAATGATGATACAAATTCGTCTCGGCTGTAATAATGATAAAGCTTCAAGTTAGTTCTCTATTTATGTACTTGGTTTTAACAACATTGTAGCAAAAATTAGTGGCTCTATAGAAGTAATAATGGTCATTATTATAGCCATGATATCTCCCCTGTTCTATTTTTCATCCTGATCATTAGTGCCACGACGACGAGTAGTGAAAAATAGAAATTTAATTGCGTTAAAAAAATGTTCATGCAGTGACCACGCGCTCAGTGACCTGTATTGCACAAACTTTGTGCATGATAATCTGACCTAATCATTCATTCATTAGGACACACGATGATGATCAATGATCACTGATCACCATCATCGTCGTTAGTTTAGCTAGTCAAGAGCAGAAAGTAGAAAGGGGTAGGGAAAATGGGTGGGGAATTAGATCCAGCCAGCTTCGACTAATTACGATTGGACTTGACGAGTTGACTATAACCAAATAATAATATCATCATCATCATCACTATCAAAATATTATTTTATGGGATTCGATAATATGTTTTTACTGTGGGAGTGGGAATGAATGGGTTCATTTTCTATTATCCACACCACCACGACTACTACTACTCTACTAATACGACACACAGTTTTAGATTTTTATACTGCTCTCTGCCAGATGCTGATAAAACTGTGTACTAGGAAGTTTTAAGAAAATTGCTCAATTGTGTTTATCCATCAATAACGATAATATGATGTTGATGTTCTCGAAGGCCTCTCGTCTCAAACTGTTCACGTGTTCACCAAAAAAATTCCCATTGTCACCATCTCCTAATCTTACGGGATGTTCATATGTGAACTCATGTACACGCATTTTTTTTTCTCTCTCTCTCTCTCTTGATATCCATCAATTCGTCGATAAAGGTTCCTTATTAATATTATGTGGCGAATTGCACCTAACGCTCCAATGATTTCCCCCACTAATGTAAAACATTCAACATTGTTGAAAGGAAACAAAGCAAAGCTTGCACGTGCTACACACAAAAATTGCTACTATTCTCTCTGATCAGAACGAGTGTTTGATCACGTTATTCGCACGCACTCACATCATCATCATCATCATGAAACCAAGCAGACTATGACACTCTATTAATATACCTACCCCCAATTTGTGTATAAAACGGAGAAGTTTTGTGTGGTGTGCAAAGTTCAACTTTTGCTGTTTTGCATTTTATTTAAACGAGCGAGAGAGGATTCCAAAACAAGTTGATTTTTTTTTTCTCTGTGTGTTATCCACAAAAATGATTGTTTTGTTTGTCTGTCAGTAACCTTTCGTGTGTGTTTGTAGTACACAACTACACACTCATACACACATGTAGTACATTCGTATCATCATCCATCGGCTGTGGTGGTGGTGTGGCAAAAGGCGTTTTTCCTACTAGCAAGTTGGGCAAGCATGTGAACATCTCGTGTTCCTGTCAACTTTTTTAGGGAGTGAAACCTATAAAAGAGCCAATTGCCAGCCAAGCTCGGGCTTGAAACAGGAACGCGCAGTAAACGCAATACAGAATATAAAAATATCCCCAAAAAAACCTCGTGAAGAGTAGAAAGGAGCACAAAACATTAGACAAAAAATGCGCACTACTTTTCTCCCCCTCCCCCCATGTCTGCAGATTTGCAAAATATTGTAATTAGGAATTGTCTAATAGTTGGTCGTTTATTTTTAATCTACCCTGGCGAAATGGTGATGATGATGATGATGATTTGTTTGTTTAGGGTCAACAGCAGAAAAAAAAGTGTTTTTGAACAGGTGTGTGTATCAGAGCTGTGCAAGCTGCAAGCTTACAATTTGACCCTGTCCGAAAGAGAGAGATAAGCGTGTGGGTATACATTCATCCATGATTGCCCCGTTTACAACCTTGATTATATGGTCCAGTCGGAATAAATTATATTGAAATCGGCCAATTGCATATAAAAACAAATTGCAACAACAACAAGTCAACAAGTTCTCCTCTGTGCCACCGCCGCCACCACCCTCTCCTCCTCATCCGCATTTATCTCCATTTTTTATTTAAAAAACAACCTGTCTTTTTTTTTTGTACTGGTGTTCATTTTTAGAGCGCATACCAAAGGAGAAAGAACACCACAACTAGTAGTGACTGGCTCATTTTTAGGGAGTGCAAAAAATTACCTCCACTCTCGTAATACAAAAAGAATCCCCTTTCTCAGCAACAATTTTTTTTGCTTGTGTACTACCTTTCGACTGGGGAATGTACACAACTTGATCATTTTTTTGCAATAACAACAACAACATTTCAAAGTGTGCATGCAAAACAAGCATGATGTCTATATAACTGCCTGCCTCTAATATACCGTCATCATCATCATCATCATCATTCATGAGACTGTTTAGAAGTGGCTAGCAAAAGAAGACGAAGAAGAAGCTTGTCTGCTCCTCTCTTCTCCTCTCTGGCATGTAGGTACATATTAGTATAACATCATGTACTGCTGCATTGAACAACATCCTTTTAATAATTCCTTTTCCTCCTTTCGGCTTACTCATATAACAAACCTCTCTCTCTCTCTCTCTCTCTTGATGTGCGTAACCTTCTCCTCTCCTTATAGCCGTACCGTTCAGCAGCAGCGCAAAAGAGGAGGAGGGGGAGAGAGCAGCAAGAAATCATGAGCTGTTCACGTGAAACAACAGGGCATACACGAAAAGAGAACAGCAGCACAAGTCTGTATGACACGCAGTGAACACATGCACACGCTGGCTCGTTTTTGTGGACTTTGCTCGTCGGTCGGGTCGTGAGTCTGCCTGAATGTATGTGTGTGTGTGTGCTTTTGTTATTGAATTGAACACAAAGTTTTTAACTTTTCTCTCTCCCTCTATCTCTCTTTCCTCATTTTTTCTGTTTGTGTATATTTTGCTACTACGCAAAGCGAGATCGAGATGAGAGGTTTGTGTATATTTTACAGAGATGTTCGTTGACGAGAGAGAGAGAGAGAGGAGGATGATCCTAAAAAATGTTGTATGCCTACCTACCCAAGAAAATCCCAGTTTTGTTATTATTTTATTATTACTGGTCTCGTTGCGTTGGCTTGGTGGTGGTGGTGGTGGGGGGGGATACGTCACCGTCATTCTCATCATCACTACCTTGCTGGCTGAGAGTTGATGAGAGTTATCTTTATATAATGTGGTAAAAGAGTGAATATGAGACGTAGTCGTGTACTGTTTGGTACATAAACTAGCAAGACAAAGGATGTACGATGTACAAAGGCAGGAGAGATGTCAGTCAGTGTAAAAACTGTGTTTACATTTTTCCTGTATTGTTTTTATCACTGGTTCAAATCTTACACTTTTTTGTTTGTTTTCTCCATTGAATGGGTAGTATGTTGCAAGCCAACAAATACCAGAGGGACAACCAGAGAGAGTTGTTGGATGCTGGATTATGCTTATAGTTTGGAGAGTTTCATGCCAGAAAATATGTTTTTACTTGGGTTTTGCTGTCCAAGTGTTAGTTGTTGGATGGGCATTTTTTTACAAGAAAAGATGGAGTTTACACTGCAACTTAAAAATGTTGAGTTTTTTTTCGTAAGACACAAGGCGGTCATTCATGGTACCTAACATATAAAGACGTCACTATTATTGCGTTCAATATCGGATCGTGTGATGAAGAAAGATGATGATGATGATGAGTAGAGACCATATGAGAATTTTTTTTACCTATTTTCACACAGGTAGATGTGTATATCCACTAAATTGTTGTGTAATGGTAAAGTCAAAATGTTAGTTTTTCGTGGGCGTTACACTTTATTAAAATTCATACATTTTATAGGACGACCGTTT
>JAHZNB010002519.1:0-20483 GCA_027744295.1 Callyntrura guangdongensis | reverse complement strand
TATTTTGTACAGCAACTCACACTTAAAGATTTAATATTCTTTCACGTAATGACAAACGACATGCCCACACATGCCAATTCTTGCACGCTTCTTTCATTCGTGACAATTGACAGTGCATCATTCAAGACGACATGCTTCTTACATACTTATTATGAAAAGCTACCTTTCTCTTCAAGAAAAAAAAGACTGCTCCAAAAATTAATGGGTCGATGTCCAATTACGAAATTAATGTTTATAAATTTATATCCACCAAGCATTACAGCAACCTTTTGTGCTGGGTTGAAATTATCGGGTTGTGATACCAATAATACTGCCTCATCACCACTGTTACTCATTCTCGACAACGGACGTCGTCGGTCATAGTCGTTTTGATGGATCAGCACAAAAATGAGCGCTCAGTATGGCATAATGGCATGATAACGCAGTACCTAACCAACAGGTACTTTAGTTTACTGCTTCCCTCAGAAATGTATAAAAAAAATGGATTTTTAAACAAAATCTACAGTACTGATACCAAATTATATCAAGTGATCTCGTCCATGTTGCAAATTTTTGTAAAGTCATCAAAATATAACACATTTGCAAAAAAAGTATGTTTATACTTTTATACTTTACTGTTATGTTGTTGCCACGGTTGCTGTTGGGAAGATTTTATTACACAATCTTGAACATTGAACAAAATCATCTGCTGCCACCTTTACTGATGCACTAACCACGTCTCTGCAGCTGCACAAACAGCTTTATTATACAGCGCTTGTCATTGTCACAGTCATACAAGACGAGCCAATCATTTCATTTCACGCAGGTAATAGAGAGGTCATGGAATATTTATACTCTTCAGTCCTGTCAAGTTTTTTTNGGTAATAGAGAGGTCATGGAATATTTATACTCTTCAGTCCTGTCAAGTTTTTTTTATTGAATCGGTTAAAATAATGTCTCTCCTCATTATCATAAAGAAATTCCTTTTTCTTTTTAAAAATGCAATTTTTATTGCCAGTGGATAGCTTCACAACGGCGACGAGGACAACTGACAAATATTAAAATGAAAATCATGCTTGCTGCTAAATTTCAGTTTTGTTAAAAATGAAAGGAAAAACTGAACACAAAATAAAATTTTTGTAAGCCATAGATAGAGTAGGACCAGCATTCTATTTTCAAACTCACACATTATTAATGCCTTTAAGTTTAGGGTAGATTTTCACAATTCCTTAAACGTATTTTTACGAAAATTTGAGTTTGGGTAAAAATCAGGCAAATAAAAAGTTAGAGTAATTAAAGGCGATTCTGTCAATATGACAATAGAAGAGAGTGTCACAAAGCAGGCATGTTCAATGTGATATCCATATCAGCGTCAATACAAGTCGACTGCCGACAACCCCGTTTCAATTCATCAAACAAATTAAAGGCTAAAAGAAGTTATTTGATGTTCTGTGGAAGTCACAAGAATTAAATCACTCTAGAGTCTAGACTTTGACTTATGTGAACCAATCCTGAAAGAGTTATTGTGGGACGGATTACCGAACACGACAAAAAATGGCTGGTCCGAAATAAGAAAAGCCATGTATTTATAGTAAAAATTGTAAAAAAAGTATACACATGAATTTTGCAACAACTTACAAGAACGGCACGATAAAAGGCTTTTTGAGAAAGGGAGATGATGATAGGATTTATGATGAGGTAGTCATGATGATGATCATCAACGAAACAAACAGAAAGGCTCGTTTGGGACTGATTGTGTGTGAGTTGCAGTTTTTTTGTGGTTGTTCCATTAAGTTACGACATTGTTGTCTTAAATATAGCACGGCACTGGTTCTGGCTATAAAAAAATTATATTTTCCTTTTCAGCCTTCTACAGCTTTTGACTTGGGGTAAGATTCTTTACGTCAATGCTGATCCTGTTGGCTGGGTCTAATGTTACCGCTATAACGCAGCCATTTGCTCTATTTTTGATACTGTATTTTTGCACACTGGCATGGCAATGGCACATTATTGCTAGCTTTACTTGGACTCCATCCTTTAAATATACTTTATCTAATAACAAAGGTTTTATGGTCCAATTTTCTTGCCATTACTATTGTTATTACTTGTTTGTGTTGCGCTGTTGTGTGCATGATGGAAATTTAAGTGACTTTTGGTTTGACTCCCAAACTACATAACTGCACTGCATTGCATTTTATGCATCTGTGCAAGCCTTGCACTCCAAAAGTTCATGCAAGTAGGAACAACAATTTACTTATATTATCTATACTGCAAGATATGTAATTAAAATTAAGAATAAGAATAAAAGGCATTATTTCAAAAGACGAACAACGTGCACTGAGGGGTTTGATGCAGTTGTTAACAATAAGAAGGATTTTGAAAAGTTGAATGTGCAGCAGTAATTGTCAAACATAATTACCGACACAAACCCTTTGTTGCGTAGGAGGGGGAAAATACTTTTGTAGACTTTGTTTTCAATACGTGAGCACTTTGGATTAATTTTCGACTTGCGACAGCAGTATCAGCAGCCGTCAACCTTGGTCCGTTCGTACAAATACCATAATCTTGGTGTAATCATACAATTTGTGAAAAAGCACGTTTCACTCAAAGAATCAATCAACGCACATGATTGTAATTTATTGTAGAGTATTGTTATTATCAGTCTCTACAATCACGTGCCAACAATCTCAACGATCATGCTTCTATTTGCTGCCAGAAGAAAACACAATGAAAAATTACAATTTCTTTGACAAATAACTGTTTGGTTAAAATAATAAGCACAGTAGTAGTCAGCAGCAGTATAACTAATCGAAAGTTTACGTTTTAACTTTGGCGGTCTATATACATCGCTTGGCGCAATGAATGAAGGACCACTATTAAAAGAAATGGCTACGTCGTTGCCACATTTATCCGCGTTGCTATTTATGATTTAGCCTCTACCACATGCATGATTTGCGTGTGAGTGTGTGACGGTTATGATTTCCTCAAAGTTATCACCATCTGCCATTAATAAGTTATTGGATCAATTCAAGCCAAAAAAAGGTATCCCAGAAAATACATGTAATAATAAGCTGTATCCTGTAGTCAAGTTTTATGGTCAAATCAAATCAGCAGCAGAAGAACAAGATCTACTATAATTTTACTTCACATCTCTCTCTCTCTCTCTCTCTCCCTTTTGTACTCTTTAAGAAAGTACTCCCAATTATCATTATTATGCAACCAATGCAATTTACTTTTTTCTTAAGTTCAAAAAGTTGTGTTTATCATATCTTTTAGTCGATGTCGTGAGTAAGCATATAAAGTTTAATGTTACACGGTCTCGTTCAATATTTTTTGTTGTTGGTTTATTATTATTATTATTATTTTATACAGCTTATCTTAAGGTTGCACAACAACAACAACAAAAACTGAAGTACTTTTTTTTATTCTGAAACATAAAACGACGCACACAGTTTTACCTTCCTACTATAAACTACCTACATCATATAAGCACTTATCTACTTACAACAACTTACTACTTTGCTCACATCACCAGAATGAAGCGAAACTGATAACAATAAATAAAAAGTGCTCAGGTAGTAAGTAGTAATCATAATATGCTAAATAATGCACACATTCATTACGTTATATGGCATTGCATACATTTTTATACATAGTAGCATCGTGCCACATCATCTATCACCACAAGTAATTCATAAAAAAAAACTTTGAGATGGGGAGAGAGAGAGAGAACTTAAGAATAACAACGCAACAACAGCAATATAACGTAAGCCTGGTTTGTTTAGCTTGAATTGGCCTGTTGGTGCGTTCTGATCTGATGATAAGTGCAGAATCTATTAAACAGAACGCAACAATAGATTGGCTAGACAGTAAACTAAACAAAATGCAAGGAGTCAACTGTGTGCTAGGGTTGAAGTGAGTGAGGATTTTTCAACTCTTTTTCCTTCAAGATTTTTATACTTTCATCATCACCTCACACCATCATCATCACCAATACTCTCATCTTGAACATTTGAATATAAATATACACGCATGATCACAATAAATCCAAAATGAATTAACCAATTCTCCCCCTACCAACGAGGCAGAAAAGGAAAAAAAATCCTTTTTGTGCAGCACGTCATATAAAATACTAAAGACTTAATATTACAGCTTATAATGCGTATTTACAGTGTCGCACTTTTTGAGGGACAAAACGTGCCACGTGCGTTTTTCCTTAGCATCATTACTACCATTGTCCGTTTCACATAGTAACAGTAGAATTGCGAGTACATAGCAACAAAAGCAAATCATGTAACAATGACATGGTAAAAACCTTTCCCACTTTGCTACATACGAAGGTTATCCCTTATAATCTATCAAAATAGGTACATTATATGAGTACCTTTGTAGTAAATTTTGAGGTTATAATTTTACTGAGATGGTGGTGAGGAGACCAGCTGTTGACCAGCCAGGTTTAGGAATGAAGGACTAGAAAAACCGTCGATACAATTCCCAGTAACCTTAATTACCTATCATTGTATAATGTAGCATATAAGGTTTGTTGAAACATCATCTGGCTTGACCATGTGCAGCAGCTTGACTACGGCCATATCTTAGATCAAAGTAGTATGTTTAAGCAAACCCCTGACTAATGTCAAACTTCCAACGTAGTTGATTGATGGCATTACTTGATCCCGTCATTTATATGAATGTAATGGAAAATGGAACATCACACTACTACATCTCTGAAATAATGAACAAGCTATACAAACCCAAAACCCCACTGATGCGATCATGCGTGCCCTTGTCCTCCTCTCGCACCCCAAAAATACACAAGTACCGATAAATAGTCGCTCCAGAGAAGTGAGAGAGGAACGGAATTAAAAGGAAGTACTATACCATGTACATACTATACATAATGTACGACAACAGGCAACATGTGAGCGTTCATCCATCCTACGGCTTTATCATCATCATCATAATAAGTAATGAATTATATTTTACTTGCCTGGCAACTGGTAACAATAAAACGAACCAACCAACACCAACAATCCCTTACGTGTGATATGAGCATAGTTATACATTACATGCGGAGAATCGAGAACAAAGTATACAAATATGACAACTTTTTTCTGCCAGTATATATAGGTAAGTATACTTATTTATGACACTTTTAAATGAAATAAAACAAACAACACACGCATATAATTTGCTTGTGACGAACACAGAAAACGAAAAGCATGCAGCAGTAGTAAATAAGTAGCGAAAAGAGACACGCACCTATGACCTACTTTTACAAAATGCGTTACATTGCAGCACAGCAACACATCAGCCGCAGCAGCAGCAGCTGAACAAAGTACGAACAGCTGAGAGAAACGCTGCTCGTATGGCGTTGCAAAGTCAAAGTTGTTGTTGTCGGGTTGGTTGGTGGGTGAGAGAGAGAGAGAATGGCAAAAAAACTGGTGGTGGTGGAGGAGGAGGAGATAGATACGCTAAGCTGGTAAATGTACACAAGCTGTACCGTTTGAGGTGTTCGCTATAAAACGCTGTAAAAAACAGTGCAGCACTGCATAAAATTTTTACATAGTTGAGGCCTCAATCGTCAACGCCATTAGTATACAAAGTAGGAATATTAATATACCTAGAGGTGGTTTGGTAGCGTGGATTCAACATTGTTCGTCCATAAATTTTTGTAAAAGGGGGATCGATGGACGACTACAGTAGCTTACAGCGTTGTTTCTGCTGCTGCTGAGAGAGTAGCAAACAAAGCAGTCACGCAAAAGTAATATTATCATTTTTTAAAAAAAATTTACCTTTGCCTTGTCATTTTTATATGTTCATTTATAATGAAAGTTTCATCGGTTACTTTGGCGTACACAATGTACCAACTTATTGTGATAATAATGGGTACAACGCGACGGTCCACGTTCATTCGAAATTACAAAATGCTAAACAATTCTACGGGCGTTTATTTTTTTCAAAAACAACATATGAATGCTAACTTATGTATATAAGTTTTGGTATAATGAACGTGTATGGTTTTGGGGTACAAACAAATTTTAGACAAGGTTACTAAGTGGAAAGATAAAAAATCTTGCTGGGTATACAAACTGCAGGAAGGAGAGAGAGAGAGAGAGCAGCAATGATGTGGCTATTTAAACTTTGCAAACAGTCTTGTACTAACTGACTTTATAATAGTGGATAATGAACAAATCCAAGATATGGGACTAGTCGAAGGAAACAGGCATAGTTAATAATAGGCATATCGTGATATAATGACATCATACAAAACGTGTACTGTATATCCATACTCCATACATATTAGTTCGGAATCCATTCTGGTAGATAATGATAGATCGCACTGGAGTGACAATATCTCAGCTCTTTTTTTCAAGCCATAAATACCAAGATGCGTTCACTAAATTGCTTCACTGGTACTCATCTGGTACTGATATCTTTACAAGTTCTGGTTGAGACAGATGTATATTTTGGCTGCTGGGCGTAGAAACGAGTTCGCACAAAACATGGGAGATAAGGAGTTGAACCCTGGTTTCAGTTCTGAACGGTGACGGTTTCCCAGAAAAGAGTTCGAGCGTACCTTCACGTATAATAAAACGTCTACTTTTTTGCTTTCCTCCTTCAAAGTATTTTCTTTTCCGTAATGATCATCAGAGTAAAAACCATCAACCAAAATCCCTGTCAATTTAAAACTTTCACATTAAAATTTCAATGGAAACCATACATTATTCCTATTCTGAACCAACTTCTAGTACTTCACGCTTTTAACACCATCCTTTCTTCTTTCTTGTATCTCAACCTCAACGTCGTTTTTCTAACTTCGTGGAAGTTTTTGGGTTTCTATTACTCAAAGCAGCCAGAAAACTTTTACTTGTTCACTAACTGCTTTTTTGACTGGACAACCTCACAGCCCCATCACCTTACTTTCCAACCGTACTACTATAAATAGACCATGGTCAACTTTCCCAGCAATCACCATCTTATTTTTTTTGCTATTGTCGTCACCATCGTCAACAATTACTGACACGGCACACACAGGGGCAAAAAAAGAAAGAGTACCCAATCTATCTCTCATTCACCTGACGTTTCCATTATCAACACTGTAACAGCTCTAGCGTTTTTAGGAACGCTGCAGCAGTGCGGGTGGCTCTCATATGTCGTTGTTGCCTGGTATAGTGCACAGCAGGGGAACAACTCGAAACGTTGCAAAATGGTAAAATTGTTTGCCTGCTTAGATAATAAGAACAAGTCAGAGCCAGCTATGCACTTAGCTTACATGCTCCGCCTGTTGTATGGCTGTAACGAGTGAAACGGAACAGAAAGATTAAAAACCGAAAAGAGCGATACATGGTGAAACATGGTGAAACTATACCCGCTTTCCGCTTCTAGTCAAGCCTAACATGATACACCTGTGTCGTGTAGGCACGGAAGGAAGGAAAGGGTTGAAGGTAATTTAAAAGTTTCCAGACAAACATACTCTTTATAGTAGTATATACATATGATGAAAAGCCAATATACTTCGAAATCTCCTTCAGGCCCAGGCTAAGTTTCAAGCCAAGAGAACGGAAGATTGAAAAAAAACGACACAATATCAGTCTGATGCATGATGAAAAAGTTACATGTAGCAGCGGGAGCCCTTTTACCGTAACGAACGTATGTAACTACCCTGTATAGTCATACTCATGTGTCTTGCCATAACAAACACAAGTATCCACCCCAAAATCTCCAGCCTGCAAACGCTAACAATCACGAATAGTAGTTACGCTTTGCATCCTCGTTTTAAAACATTTTGTAACTTTTCCTTTTACAAAAGTAACTTTTCAGTTAAACCATAAATGCGGGGTTGAAATAATTGATATTATAACCTTGGTAAACCTTAATACCTACAAAACTAACAGTTTGAACATTGAAGTGAAATATGTTTTACATATGAAGTTGATAGATCATCATGAGAAATTTCCTGTGTGAATGCACATTTTTAAATCATTTACAGATACAGACGAGACTGAAAAGCGAGACAGCCGTTGAATTGAGTTGTAAAAAAAATCTTCTCTTGCAGTTTCCCTTCAGGTTTTTGCGTTTCCTTTATTAAATAACAAATACAAACGGCTCGTGCTCGACTGAACTACCCCAGAGGATATGTATTTTGTAAACCTTAAATAGGTAGCCATAGACATGGAGAGGTTACGTTGGTGAGGTACATATATACCGATAAGCTGGTACGAGGTTCCATATCAGCTTCTTTAGAAGAGTTAAATTTATAACGATGACCCGCTACTATTACATATTATTGCATCATTACGTCAGAGAGACAAACAGATACTCTTCAGTCTACTTCAAACCGTCGCTCCTTCGTTGTCCGTGGTTACCAAAGAGAGTTTTTTTGCAGAACATAAACTTTATTGGAATTACACTCTGTGTGATCACCATTATAGTGCATCACACAACAGTGCTGGTTTAGTTCGTATAATATGTGTATATTGTATACCTTTGCACACTTTTAAAACAAGACAAGAAACTTTTTGCTACAGGACAGGCAGGCTTGTTTTTTTCCCTCAAAATAAGACCATTCCCAATTCCCATGCCGTCAAAAGGAGAGTCCCACCAGCCACATAAAACAGAACAAGCTTTTGAAGATTCTGTGTAGGATACATTAATATTATTATTGCAAACTTAAACTTAAATAAATTGTAAGTAATAAAATATATGCATATCTGTACCTACACACTGGTTGTGCATATGTAGTAGGTTCATAGGTTCTTTCTACTTTTTTTCTAATATTTTTTAAAATTCCGCTTCTGTTTTCTTGTTGTTCTTCATTTTACTGTGTACCAAAAGTAAAATGCACCAACTTCATTTTAGAGCAACAAAATCCAAACGACTGTATAGCAAAGCAGCATCAAAACCAAGACCAAGGTCAATTGAAAAAGGAATAACTTCAAACATTGTACCTAACCATAAATGTATTATTATTATTATTATTATTATTATTATTATTATTATTATTACAACTATACTTCTGCTATACTACACTAACATAACTTCTCAAAAAGAAAGAAAAAATCATCTTCCATGAAGCTACCTATAATGTCAGTTATAGTCGCATCACATTCACATTCTCAAATAGCCACTGCTCACTTGCCTGCCATTGCCATTTAGCACTGCCTGACAAGTAATATCACGTCACCATAATAATTACCGCCATCACGGCTGGTGTTGATAGTAAGTCAGGGATATTTTGGCAAAAAATTGTCTCATGATATCATTGTTACGCAGATATTTTTATCCGTATACTACTTAACGCAAAAAACCCCATCAGTTGCATCTTCACTCGATGTAGACTACACAGCCCATACATTTGTCAGGTTCCACTGGTACTGGTACAAATGGTCAACTAATTCGAAGTATTAACGAATTCAATAGCCCAAAAAATACTTAATGTATTCACAAAATTCTGTCAGCACAAAGGTTCCTTCATCTCATCATCGTATCAATGGACATGCTATGCTAAACATGTTTCATCACATCAGGAAAAAAAATATCCGAGAAATTTAATGTCAATGCCACATAACAACATGATAGAAACAAACATCATTATTATTATGATGGTGGTGATGTGATGATGCTATATATAATCGCGATGGCTGGTGGCAGAAAATAACAACAACAAAATGTGTAGCATATGAAATTGCCCAGCTGCTGAAATAAAAGATTCTTCTCCTTTGTTCCTACAATACAGGCATGTATGGATGAGAGAGCATCAAAGGACTGCTTTGTGAGTGAATCTTAAACTGTATGGAAGGTTACTGCTACACAGCATCTACGCTTTAACTCAGTTTCCCTTGATTTCCCTTTTTTCCTTTTTGCAGCAGCACCAGTCTCATAGAACACAAAGTCAAAAGTATTGGCATCGTCGGTGGTAACAACTACAGATTTCATTATTCCAGCACTGAAGAATTTTAGTAGTTTTAGTTTGATTACATTATGACTAGATGACGGCATTATACCAACTGGAAACAAAAAGGTTTGACCTTCATTATATATTTATTAAATGTACACCCATCATCAGCGTAGTATAGGAGCTCTGCTTCCTTTTTTCTCCTTGTGCATGCTTCCATTTCCTTTTCCATTATTTATTTTATGGTTATATTATTACATTAGCATTACGGAAGCTTGGTGTTGGCTGTCTGGGACTCAGAGTCTCTGGAAGCTGCACACGGTACTGGGGTACTAATGGAGTCATCCCAAGTCCACCAGCATTACACTGAAAGGGGATTAGTGGCTATTTCCGAGGTGCTAGGCGTGCACGCTATGTGAGGGAAAATGGAAACGCTTTTCTAGTTATTTTACGTTTAATTATTCATGCTGCAAAAAATCTGTTCAGTCTTGCGGATCCCAGCGTTCGTCCATATGTCACCATATAAAGTGGTGAATGGTGAACTCAATAGAATTGCTTGGCATTACATCATCTAAAGTCTACAAAAAAAATCCTCGTATTTTCCTCAGGGTCACCAATCTCATCACATCACATTTAAGGTTCTAACGTTGAAAAGCTGACTGACTGCACTCTCATCTCGATTTTTTTTTGTATATTGAAAAGACATTTTAAAAAATAAGAAAACGCACTTGATCATAAAAAGCACAGACAACATATACACTGATATGCATAATAGGAAGAACTAGCTGAGGATAGGAAACATACCACACCGCAAACACGAAAATCGAGAAATCGTCTTGATACAGAGTACACACAGATGATGATAATGATGACTTTTTTATTTTACTGAGCTCGTATATATATATATATAATGTCGATGCAAGTATGCAGAATGATGGTAAAAATAACCTTGATCTTCACTGAGATAGGGAAAGAGAGAACTAGCGCATCGGTAGACATCATTCATCTATCCGTTGCGTTCTACGGTTTATATTATCATTTTTTTACCCCGACTACGCGGCCATTTTGCGACTTGCGACAGCAGCTATAATGTGTTAAACACATAAATACAAGTAAAGCATAAAAACTACACATGGACAGACCCAACGACATCGACATCAGAGAGACAGCAGGACCTTCAATTCCCTTTTTACCTCATGATTTTTGCATCAGCATTACTTAGCATCAGCAACAACTTGAGTTTTTGTAATGCACTTTAAGTGTAACTAAATTCAACATGATGTTGGTGATCAAGTGATCATCATCAATAAAAATGGCATTCCTGTCAGATAGCTTTTTTCCTCCTTGTTGTTCGCTTCGCAGTTTCAGCGGAGCGTAGCATCGCTGTATTCTCCACCATACAACAACACTCCTAGTGATCCTCCTCCCAGAGAGAGTAGCACTTCGTCTCTTTACTAGTATTGGCCTCCAAAGAAGAAGACGCAACTTGACATGCTCATTTTGATAGTTTTTAAGATTAAGATTAGCAGCAGGCAGAGAATCAGCACATTCCGGGCATGCATGCTAAGCGTGTATACATTTATTTGTATGGAGGTATAGTATATTATATACTATACCCCACTGCAAACATGTCATTCATTCTAAATGGATAAACAATCTTCGGCTGACGACTTAGTGTGAATAATTTTTTGGCACACCGCAATGTACTGCTTCTGGTTTGTTGGCGTTGGCATTCTCTCGCCGAGGCAACTTCTGTCCAAACTCCAAACAACTGTTTACAAAGTATCAGCAAGCAGCAGCAGCATCAGGAATAAAAACAAATTCCAGCTCGTTCCATCTATATCATGGTCAAAGTAAAATGCATGTGGGAAATGTTGACGATGATTACATGATGGACACAAGGCAAGATTTTCTGCATTTACTACATTTACCCACTAATAGGATGAGCGCATACTGCACTGCACTAGTGACGGTGGTAATGATGAGGTGAAAAATATGGGTTGATACGTGGTTACAGAAAGTTGTGAGTCTGTCAGTAAATATGTGAGCAAAGGGTTTTGACACGTACCAAAAGAAGGAACAAATTCTATACACAAAAGTTAATTCATAACATCATCATCAATAATGTCAGAACTCAGAACAGTGCATTCGGTCTTGCCATCAAATCAAGATACAAAAATAACCACCAACCCAGAAAAAATAGCATACCTAGTCGAATGTGTGGCTGCAGTCCGCAGTGGAAACTATATACACTATCAACAACCAGCATTTAATACTCCAAGGTTTTTGTACATTAAAAAGGGTTGTTTAACACAAAGACAAGTCAACAGGCACGAGAAATTCGTACGTTTGTTAATGATACTTAAGGAAAAGTACACATTACGCGACGGCCGCGACTCACAGGTATTTTATAAGGCATACAGAATTACCTTTAAATCCACTTGACTATCGACACTCTGTTATGGTCTACTAAATGATATACCTATAACACGGTTAATGGTCAATCAGTAGTAATAATAGTAATAATATACGAAATGTGTTAGTACTGCTATTGTTCTTTCTTGCTAGCGATACACATAAACCTACAACCTCATAATCATCGCCAATAATAACAATCCCTCTATTATTCCCTGGTTGTGATGGCGGTGGGGCATGAAGATAAGTTAAGTAGGCAATAATTTATTAGTGTACAATATATACACCACACCATATCAGTAAGGTTATGCTTGAGCATACCCTATCATCTCAAGACTAAATACTGGTAAATATATACAGGCATTGTTATATTTTTTCCCTTCGTTCGCAAAAGACAATTATTGTACTCTCCGCAAAAAAAACACGAACAACATGAGAAGCAGAGATTATACGAAGACGCAAGGAAAAACAGTATTAGTGCTGGTATGTTAGTAAGCACTATATGGTCATCTATATAGGCACCAACAATCAACAATACGAGTATATGAACACCTAATAAGACGTTATTACTTATGCCGAGGTCAGAACCACCGCAGCAAAAAAAAAAACGAAAAGAATAGAGAAGAAAAGTAAGAGCCAGTAAGAGGGAACAAGAAGGACGCAATCCGATGAGATGAGAGAGTGTGCGAGTGAGTTCACTATTACACTTTATATAACACTTAGTTAGTTGATCAGCAGCAAGCTACGCATAATATAATTAGAAGAAGACGTAAAACAACAATAGCAAAACATCCAGGACCGTATAAGTAAGCACACAGTATCTTACTGATGTAAGTAATACATATCGTCAATGATTGATGATAACACAAATCAAAACATTTTTGATTTTCCACCGTTGCTTCCTAGTTCTGAGATTTGCTGACTGTTGATCGCCGAGAAGAATAGTAGTAGTGAGTGGTCATTAAAAGTAAAAGATGTATGAGACTATGTTTACGATTTTGATAAGTCAACATTTATGTATTTGGAGAGTCTGGGAGAGAGAGGTGAACGAAAAAATGTGCCTTCATTTACGAAATATGCGCTGGATGTGTGGGTAGCTAAATATTTTAAAAACAATTTTAATAAAGAACATTGACGGTGGTGGTGACTGGTGACGGGGACGGGTGGTAATATAGTAAAGTATTAAAAATGAGGAAAATCTGGACGTGAAATTTTTTTGTTCGGTTCCACCTTGTGAATTTAGTCTACGCTTAAGCCGTTCACGATAGTACATAAAGTTTACAGAATACAGCTGTACCATCGCTTCACCATGACTGATACCTAGTTTGGTATTATCAGACAGGATATCTTAAGTCGATTCACTCTCTTGTGAGCAGAGAGCGTAATAAAACAATCACAATTTATAAACAATTAAATGCCGTCGTTTCATCTTTAAGTAATAAACGGGCTCATACTCATAAGTTGTGATGAGAGACAACGCTGTTTTGATACATTTGGTTACCTAGTTCACAATTTGTAGCTTGAACGTTATGCTTTATATACAGAGCTCTTGAGACAAAATATTTATATGTTGTTTGGCACCTTTGGGTTACGCTTACGGCTGTAATTATGATTCAGCTGGCTATAACCTAATAAGTGTAACGTACGACGACATACAAGACAAACATGAAGGAAGAATTAATGTAGTTTCTTTTAAAACTAGTCTCGTGTAATCATATTTTACATTACGTGAACACTACAAATATTCGTGGATGCATCCAGATAATATCTGATGGGTCTGACCAGGCAAACGCCAAACATTTTGCTAATACTGGTTGTGAGTTCATATCTTTATAAGTTTGGATAGCAAAGCGAGTTTCACTGAAGAAAAAAACAAGGAAGTAATAAAACTTTGGTAAGCTATGATGTAAGACCAGCATCATTTTACTGTCTTCCAAGAGATTTGCGTAAGTCTTTTATGACCTGTTTAAAAACCTACGGGAGACCAGCATAACGCTACGACGTTTAAAGTTCGATGGTCGCTGAGGGTCGACCGGGTTAACAAATTTCGCATTACTTATGTAATTAATTACTAAAAGTAAAATTTGGGCTTAATTGGATAATATTTCAAACATGGGCCCTCAGTGACCTGATGATTGACTTGGGAGCATGAAACTAGTCCGATCATTTGACAAAAGCTATCAATTTACAAAAACAGAATTTCAATATTCCTTTTCTTACAGAGTTATCGTGCATACTGTTGGACGCGAGAAATAAAATTACATACCGTCTTGTTGCTCTGGTCGTACATAATACGTGCAAAGTGACATGGATTAATGGATTGATGGTACACTCATTAGTATTCCGAGCAGGAGATTTTTTTACATTTTCGATAATAGAATATGGATGATGATTATGTTCTTTTGATGTCGACCAGAGATGCGGGGATAGTTGTTGTGGGAGTATACATGTACTTCATGTTTTTATTTTAAGTTATGCATGTTTACATCGTATCGTATCAGATCGCACATAATATATTTTTTAAGGTCATTTCTAGTGTAGTAAGAGTAAAGCAACCAGTGAAGAAGGTGTGAATCGTGGTATCAAAAGTCTTAAAAAACTTGTAAAAATCTATCCTTTCGACAATCAAGTTCAGTTTCATTGAAAACGCAAGTTACCGTAAATACTTGGACAGAAGCCGACAACTTTAAAATACATCCACCAGTACAACACACGTTGTCTGTCCGCCTATCCGTTCGTGCGACTAACTCGAAATCGGGTTCGAATGTTGAAATTGTAATATCGCCAATCGATTCCTCATCCCTTAGGCTCCCCTGGGAATGATTTTGGGGTTTCCAGGTCAACGGAGTCAAAGGTCATATAGATGCATTTCTGGTATTTGTGGGTTGGATGGAGGGAAGGTTGGAGGGTTTGCTAAACACAAATCAAGGGATTACTTCCTCACTTTGCTACTATTACTTTGTAAGTTTATTTACAGCTTTCCTTGACTACTCTGACTGGAGTAAGTTTTCAAACAAGAATCCTGACTTGGAATGAGTTTTTACGTTATTCTAAGCAGCCGCAGTTATTTTTTTACGACTCGTAAATAATTGTATGCTTTATAGGACAATTGTTGCATCCATTTACCACGTATAAAAATGATGAGCGGGCGGCACGCGGGCTTAGGCAAACGTAGAATATGGCACGCAGTTTTTCAATGTATGTTTATTACAATAATAGACAGTTTTTTTAAACGAATGACATGTATACCTTTAACTATTTTATGCATACGCAATAATGACTAATGACAGTATTTTATTACCCCGTAAAGACGACGGATACTAGGATCCATAATATTATTACACCCCACACTGTCATAAAAATGAGCACATTATAGAAGCAGTAAACTTCATTTCCGTAAGGACGAGTGACTAAACGTACTCTACTCAACTGCCTGCTCATAACAACGGCAGCGGGCGGTGGCACACCACCACTCTAATTCGCCACTGTGTTCATATTCCACTATATACCAATATAAAATGATACTCATATCCCATCATATCCGAGAATTTATTACACAACAACATTCATCGGAAAACCGCATTGACTGACTTGACTACTCTGACATGGACGGTTGTTTGTTACTGATGGCGAATGCATTATACGCCGAGAATAAGTAGGGCACACAAGCTGGCTAAACTAAAATATCTCTCCACTCACGTAGTCGAGAAACTACCAAACTACTACATATTAAGGCTAACTTGCACTTTTAAAACGTGTGTAACTTGCCTGTAATTTCTTTCGAAAGATAGAAGCAGGAAGAAGAATTAATAGAGGTGGATTAGAAGTTGGTTGGAAAGGTTCCGTATACAATATAATATGCCCACCACAAGAGTAAATAGATATAGAAACTTTTAATGCCAGTGGTAGACTAGATAATCAACCAATTTCCTTGCATGTATTCTGTATTCTCACCATCAGTGTCGTTTTAACAGTACATACACTTACCAACAAATCATCCCAACAAATACTATTTCGAGAATGAGAGTCTACAAGGCGCTGGGAGCTCCGAGTACGTATCTACCACCAAACATCAATGCCATTATCAACAACCACAACAGCGTCTCTTTCATAGAATGTGCGTGTAAAGTTTGCAGTTAATAATGGAATCATCAATTTCTTTGGCAGCAGGAGTTGCAGCAGCGCTATATATACCATTATGCCATAGCAATATCTTTTTTTCTCTCGCAGGATTTGCACGCTGTATACATAACAAAAAGTAATCTGTCTCCTCCTCTATCAAGTATATGCACTTTTGTGTATAACATAAGTTATACATGAACTGGGTTCGCCTTTACATTTTCAGATGTTACTGTTGATGATGATGACACGATCGTCGTCATCATAATCATCATCATCATGACCACCACGAAAAGGATGACGATGCAGTGGACGTAAGGGCTATAGACTGTTAGTAATTTGTTTCTGGTGGCATTGTATGCTGGCGTTTGGTGGAGATGGATGAAGGGAGACTAGAGAACCAAAAATGAGCAAACGCTGTATTACAAAGGAAAGGACATCATTATCTCAAACATAGTCACGACTCGCGACGACGACGACATCGACGTCGTTCTTTATATATATTAGGCATGTATGTCTTTAATAGATTTGCGAGAGTGAACAGTGCGAGAGTGAAGACACTTATACTTATAGACACTTACTGACCTATTAATACTTACTTATATAACAAAAACGCACTTTCCTTACGCATGTCGTCGTCGTTACTCCGCTCACTCGTTCTGTCTCTATGACCCTATCTTCCATTGCCTCCTCCTGCTACCATACCTACCACCACCAACAACCACCGTGCGATTTGGGCTGTACACACGCATTATTTGCCAGGTTGCATTATCTACAAATACCTATCTCCAATTGTATACTTCTTTTCGGATCCGCCGAGGTGTTATGTCGATAATGTAGCTAAGCACCTTCTTTATAGATTTTTAGACGAAATGTATATTCTACTAACACAATGGTCGATAGTGTACTCACAGAGGCGCAATGGGTATGTATTTATTGGCCCATAAAATACGTTGTCTGACTAAATCGCAGACGTGCACTGCACTATCTATCTAGATTTTGTCATAAATACCAATCCTACTACACCTTCTAAACAGATTCTGGTGGTACCTTTTAACAAAGGTGTATAATTCGTATCAATTTTTTGTACACTGCGATGCGTGCGCTTTGTATTCAAACAACATAGACTAGTGTCAATGAACGCGGAGTATGAAGAGAGTTGAGCAGGTAATATAAAATGGATATACAATATACAACGTCGATGATAAAACTGAACAGTCAACTTCAAAGACACTTTTATGCGGTGACAATGCATTAGTTTGATAGAAAAAGGAAATGTCGGTCAAACATGTGTTTGTTCACCTAAACCGAGACAAGAGCAATATCGTTTTTTGACAAGTGACAACGTGACAATAACAAAACCCTTGAGTCTATCTATCATCACAGTAATGGTCCATTAAACGATCTGTTGAATACTTTGGATTATGTCTGACATATTATTAGAAAAGGTAATAACAAGAAATAGTAGATATTGTATCGATCCTCTCGCATTCAACCACAAGTGATTTTGAGTAACTTTGGTACCTCCACGTTTCGTCCGAATGTATTCTCTAACGCGGAGGGAAAAAGGTTAGCAAATAGTTTGTCTTTACCGACCTCTAAAGTCATTTATGACATGCATGCATGGTCACCACGAATCAATACAGGTGATGATGATTAACAAGGGAAAACTCGTGTTGGATTTTCTGATGATTGTCGTAGGCTGCTTGTTTATTTTCATACCAATGAAATACAATACTTTCTTTCAACAATACGAAATATATTTTGCACTGTCCCCCGTCCCCTGATTTGTGATTCAATAGTCCACCCACTTTGTCAATGCAATATGTAATTCAATTGTTGCAATTTTTTGCCACTATTACCAGCCGTCATCATAATCACGAAGTAAAATAATAATCTGGGTGTACTATTACTACTACTACTGCTGCTGTTACAATTGGAGCGATACAACAATTAATTTGACGTGCAAGTTCGTGAGTGTACTGTACACAGACTAGGCACGAACCACCAGAAAGAACAGTAGAAAGGGATCATATAATGCATAAGAACGGGTTGTATACTACTCACTATTCAACATTTTTTTGCAAGAACGGTTTTGGCATATCAGCACTACTATCATTACCACTGTCAGTTTTTGAACACCTGACAGGTTAAACACATATTTATGTCATACCTATACGCCATTTCGATTGTGGAGTAGTTCACTGTCCTTGCTAGTAAATAAGGCTAGCGAAAGAGTTAAGTGGGACCATGAAAAAGTATCCAACAAGAACACACACACACACACACAAACTTGGTTTTGTGCGCTGGCAATTGTCTTGAAAGCGATACTTGCCTATTACGGTGCGGTACTATTATCCCAGGGAAAGATTTCTGACAGATATATTATGATATATATAACAGCCAATTCCGTTTGATTTTGGTTATGATGACATGTCCGTTACCAGCAGCTCATTTAGCTGAAACAGGAAAATACAATGGCGTCGTCCTTATCAAAAATAACAACAACAACAAAATTGCCGAAGAAAAATGCATACTGCAAATTATGGTGAATAGGTGGATATGGTATTTAAAAAATTGTCCATGAACAACAATACAAGTAACAACATCATTTAAAAAAAAATTTCTTGCCAAGGAAGGGGTTGTGTTGACAGAGAAATGGTTTTGGCAGTCTGACATGCGCCTTTCTGGCTTAAACCAATCATTACCTGGCCAAATTACTAACTACACACACTAAAGAATTGAATCAGTTCCACAACACGTTCAACATCCTTCTCTCAAAAGAAAATCTTAAAATCAATGTACGGCAGTAACGTCGGTCGTTCGCGTTTCCGATGAAAGGAAATGAGAAGAATAGCTAGTGATTTTTCTTTTTTCTATACGTCTACTTCTATCAGCCAGCAGCCAGCTACCCACCGGAACCGAGTTTCAGAGGAAAAAGGGTGAAATACGGATCGACCGACGACAAATGAGTACATACACT
This sequence comes from Callyntrura guangdongensis, assembly GCA_027744295.1. Taxonomy (NCBI): domain Eukaryota; kingdom Metazoa; phylum Arthropoda; class Collembola; order Entomobryomorpha; family Paronellidae; genus Callyntrura; species Callyntrura guangdongensis. Next base: position 1,089 of record JAHZNB010002519.1, on the reverse strand, counting down.
TATATTGCCTATATGTAGTTTGCCGTAGACAGTTGACAGTAGTCAGAGAAAAAGTTTGAAAAGAAATTTCCAACCTATTACTATTTAGGTACACTCTTCCTTTCAGCTACACTTTTGATATTAAAAAAGTGCGAATGTGTCGTCATTGCTGTGTGGTTGCCTGTGAAACGTTTCCTCTCAATTTTTGATTGAATCATGAAGCAAAATGTGATTCGTCTTTTCAGCAGCAGCATAATATCAACTAAAGAAAACGAAAAGTGACTACTTTTCGGCTAACCAAACACACGATGAATAGCAAAAATAAAAATATGAAAAAGAAACATATACAGTGGCACTAGTTCGTTGTACGAAAGAAGACCTACTTCGTTGTTCCTGTTGTTGTTACATTCCATAATTCAATATTCCAGTCCTGTCCAGGAAAAAAAACTTTAGCTAGCGCTGGAGACCAACTATGGCAGCTGAATTATTAGAGCAAAGCCGTTTTCATTTCTCCACTCACCACCACCACTGCTGCCAGCACATTTCAAGCCGTATAGTCTTCGTCATAGGTCACATCACCATATAAGTACAAAAGTAAAACGGGTCTGCGTATCTGTAAATAGCGTAAACCATATTTGGAACCACAAACAAAAACCTATTAAACTTGACCGTACACTGTGCACCGCCGTGCACACAACACAAACACATATTTAATGGCTATACATATTTATCATTCACGAAATCCGACCAGCGAGACAAAAAGGAAAGGAGTTCGGAAGCACAGCATGTCAAAATATCATTCCAAAGAAGCATTACATTTTGCAAGTCGGAAAATTAATACCAACTAAAAGTTGATGGCTTCAGGAGAAAAACTTTATCCGTTCACAGCTAAGGTTATGCCCGTTTTTCTTGCTTTCAAACCCCATTTTAAACAATAAATTATAGCATGACTAGATCATTTAAATCCAGAGAGCAAACCTTCATAGTGTAAAAATTCGTCTTAACTAGTTACCACACAGTCGGTCTGCAATAACAAGGAAACTGCTGGAAAGTCTAAAAACAAATACCTAACAGAAAATTTATATCCATTTTGCAAATATCATTGACCTT
>JAHZNB010002518.1:0-15186 GCA_027744295.1 Callyntrura guangdongensis | reverse complement strand
AGTTTTGAAGTTACAGGGGAACACACACACAAACAGACATTGAGTTTTATATATATAGATACTAGAATTTGGCAGTTTCCAACGCATGAAACAAACATCTCACCTAAAATGGGAAATTTTAATCTTTGAAGGCTTTCTAAACGACCAATTGATGGTTTTGGGTAATATCGTATTCAGCATGTAGTTTATCTTTCAAAATCTTGAAATCTTGAAATCTATCTTGAAAAATTTCTCTCAAGATCTTAAATCTTATTGTGAATCACCCTGAATGCTTCGTCTTCGATCGAACGTCACCGTGAACGCATACTTACCACAATTTATTACGCTGGCGTCCATCCCCGGAAACCGCGTTTATGATTCACATCTGCTTACTCATCCGCCCGGCAAGAACACAGAGAGATGATATCATACAGACGGAATAAAATCAGTCCACCTCCCATATTGCCCGTTTGAAATGTGCAAATGCAAACAAATTAGAAAATCAAAAAAAAAATCGGTTCAAGGGAAGATGCCGTCATTAAGTAGTTTTAAAGTTGCCCATAAAATCGAAAATTGCATGTAGCAATGTCAAGAGAAAGTGAAAAACAACCGTGTCAAATCGCAATAATGTTCTGAAGACATAAAAAATAACATACTTTACAGCGTTAAACTTCAAAAAGTATGTATATTTACGACAGCCAATAAAAATATTACTTTTTGCTTCATAGAATTCTTACTTTCATTAAAGAGAGCAAAGATATGAGCCTTGGTTAAATAAAGTAGAGCGTTCGACATTTTTCAAGTTCAGCTACAAAAGATCTACACCATAGCAGGGTAAAAATGTGGCACCAGTGAAAACTGATGAAAGCAATTATCTACAAATTATATAATAGCACATTGTAGGACAGTGCTTTGTTCTGATTTTTGTCTTGGAGAAGAATTTAGAATAAATTGGAAAGCTTGACAATAAAACTCTATAAACATAAAAAACCTTTCGTTTATTACCACAAAGCAATCCCGTGTTATCATTTTCATTGTATAGCTTCACTTCGCTTCGCCCCAAAGGGGCAAACACACTGTTCAATACTTCACAGGTCAGTATGATTTCAGAACTTCTGTAAAAGTTTACCTAATTGTGTTCACAGTGCTGTTCTTTACACTAAGACATATTATTGCAAATTGTGCCAAAAACAAATTAAGAGACCCCTATCTAGGATCAAGAGGTTATCTAAGGTTAGAACCGAGCAAGTTCGGAAAATGCATTGATTGATATGGTCGGAGATGAATCAAAAAAGGACTCTTAAGAGACAAAAATTCAAAAGTTGGCCGTTACGAACAGACATTCTGGGAAAACCATGAAAGCTATATACACATGGCGTGCAACTATGTTCACTACGACCTAATAATATTAGGCATTCTTCTAAGAAATCTTTTCATGCCAGTGCAAAACATCGAACAAAATCCGCACTGACTGACTGAATATTTATGGAATTCTTGTACGACGGGGAAACGGGATCATACTTATCTTATACGATACTTGGAGTAAATTTCACATTATGTGGAAGTAAGATGTAAGTTTGCATTGGCTATGTAATAATGGCTATAAAGTGTGTTGATGTAGGTGCACGCATTCCATTATCTGACTGGCCTCATATTAAACATTAATGCGGGCAGCTTATAGATAGATAGATATACGGGTAACCTGAATGGTAATTTTAGATATTTTGCTGACACAATCTCCCAAAGTGTGGGCGTTGAGGTGTTGGTAACGTTCTAGTGGAGTTCGAAAAGAACAGAACTGTGGAGGCGAACAGATTTTATGCAAATAAACTTTATGTATATCGGAGAAGTATGAGAGGAGATCGGATTATGGTTCCGTTGGTCTACAAATACATATATAAATGGGATCTTTTGGTCATTCTAAGCACATTCGCACACATCTTCTAGCGGAAGAACCATCGCCTCCTGGGAAAAATAAGCGTTTCCTGAAAAAGACAGCAGAAACAAGATACTTCAGATTTTCAGCAAAAAGCCAACCTACAGAAACTTGCAGAAATGGCTTTGGAACGACAAGTTCGCGCAAAGGTAAAAATTATTAACTTTTTGATCGGTACTGCATTTTTGTGTGATCCACTTTTATATTTTGCCTTTTTGCAAGTTAAAATTTTATAGAACTAAACCTGACATTTTTTAAATAGATGCTGGGCAAGAGAGACCAAGACCAGGAGCATGATGCACAGGAATGGATGGAATCAGTCTTGGGTCAAAAGTTTCCTGCCGTGCCTTACGAAGATGCCATTCACGATGGCATTATTCTGTGCGAAGTTATGAATAAACTGAAACCTGGTTCAATTCCCAAAATCAATCGCAGTGGAGGCCAATTCAAAATGATGGAAAATATTAACAAGTATGAAGAAAAAATTAGTAAATATACCCAATTATAACGTTTGTTTTGCTAAATATTATTTTTTTTAAACTTTACAGCTTTCTGAAAGCTATTGAGGCGTATGGAGTTCCAAAAATCGATCTTTTCCAGACTATTGACCTTTATGAAAAGAAGGACATTGCGGTGGTCACCACCTGTCTGTTTGCTTTAGGAAGAACGGTACACAACCAAATTGAATTGAATTCATTTGAAATTTGAAATTTTACAACTTACAAAATTTGCAAATCATTCTCGATCGTCGTTTAATTTCAGCTGTTTCAAAGTTTACAAGTGAAAGACTAAACCGTACTTTTTCGCAGTATGCAACTTTGGAGGGGTCTCGTGTACATATTTTCTATAATACCGTTATATAGCAAACAGTGTTAAATGAATATACCTGAGCGAAGATATGAATGTCTGATTACATCCTTTGCCTGAACGTTAAGTACAACCAATAAAAGTTAAATCTTCCAGCATTACTACAAAAGCTGTCTTTTTTACTTCTTCTTTCTTGACAAATGACATTCAGCTGCATAAGTTAACGTCATCATTGACTTGTATTTTAACAAAAATTATTCTTTTTAGAAGTCATCTTATTTTGTAATTTTTGAATTTTCAAAACAAACCGAGGACAATGCAAGGACAGATTTTAACTCTGCATAGTAGATTTGGGTTAATATTTTGTATTAAGGTATTATATAATTAATTCTTTTCACAAGGTGAAAATTACAAAAACTGAATTGTAAACACCAAACCAAATTAAAACGGCATTAAAAGGGCGAACATGTAATAGTAGATCGAGTTTTTACATATTTTTCTGCATGAAATGCCGTGTATTTAATTAGCACGAGGGTATAACCAAGACAAGCACAGAGCGACAAGTGGAACCTTTAGAAGAACTCTTGTGGCTCTGGTTTAACAAATGACTATAACAACAGGAGAAAGAGATTAATTGCACCTATTAAAAATTTAAAAATACAAAACAACGTTCAGTCAAATATAATTCGCTATACACAATACAGTGGTGCCGCGGAGGGACCTCCTGTTCAACGACATTTGACGTCACTTGGTGGATCGATTCGAGACTAATGTTCCAATGTAGTCATTTGGCTTTGAGGAAATTACGAAATGTCGCCAAATCTTACACGCTTTATACAAACTTACGAACTGGGTGGAGTTCCAGTTATAAGCAGCAGTTCCAGTTATAGTTATAGCACAGAGTGTCTTTAAGGTCACTGGGGGTGCATGTCAGCCGCATACCAGAAAGAAAGTCATGAAACCCATAAATGATAGGATGTAATTTTAAAGGCGGAACATTTTTATTGATATCATTCATGCAATTAGTTAGTGCTAAAACACATAATAATAAATGTAAATATGTAGCATGCACAGGTTCATAGGTTGTAGGTAGCAGACCTGGGCGGGACCCCGGGATACCGGACCCCAACTTGACTGGTGACCCCGGGATACCGGGACCCCGACTTGACTGGAGTGCGTGTCTGGAATGTGTGTGCCAAATTTGCCAAATTGGTCAAAATGCAGTAAAAAAACAGTCCACCTACATTATTTGATTGAGATTTCTCGTCTAGTAGATACTCGAAATAAAGCATTATGTCTTACAAAAAGCGTGCAGCATGCTGCAGCAGCATATTGAAGACAAAGACACGTATTTCAAATTTCTATCCCTATCGGTCTATTATGCCAGCAGCAGCACCTGTTTTTACATCTCAAAATTCTATGTATATACTATTGTATTGTAATAGAATCAACCATTCAACCATAATACACACGTTCCTGAAAAGCATTTTCGGCTAGTTTTGTTCTTATTGGTACTATGCATGGTCTGTCCGTCTATCCCATGGACGCTCTCCTGCCATTAATACCCACGTCGCACAGTACCCACTACTTAGCCTCCTGTCGGCTGTCGAGCTGTCCTGTCTGTCTGACTCATGACCGATTTCGACAAAACTTGCCCCAAAGATCCTTAGGGTCAGTGGTTATGCAAGTTGAAGTTTGGGCCCAATCGGCCATATCAGGGGGCAGTGGGGGCCCAAAGTTTCCCCTCACATATCCTTCCGTAATGTAGATTAGAGGGTTGCAAAAGGGAAAGACTTAAGCACTTGACCGCCCGACCCGAGTCCGAACTACTAATGTGGTTTAAGCCCGACAAGCCCGAGACCGGTTAGTTACATGTAGTAGTGTGTGACTGTATTTTGTGCAGTACAAACATACGTTTATGTAAATTTAGATGAAATCTATTAAAAACATTACTTATGTTGTGTTGTCCGTCCATATGGTAAATTTTATGCTTTGTTTCTTTTTTATTATTTCGGACTTGAAAAAAACAAAGCCCGACCGAAACCCGAAACATCCAATAGAAAAAAACAAAGTCTGAAACCGAGATCGACGACTGACGAGGCACATAAGGGCTCGGGCTTCGAGCTCAACGCAACCATCTACTATAGATACAATTCATATCCTAATTCATCCTTATACCCCAATTCCAATGTATCCTTATTTCCCTCTTTTCAGCTACTTTACAGCTTGTCTGTTTACAGTAGGTTTTTTTTTGCACACAACATACATTACATACGTATCACTGTAAATGTGTATTATACTAGAAGGGTGGCCCATCAAATAACATGACGGGATTTTAGACGTTCTCTCTAAAGATCACTCCAAAGATTTCTCCAAAGGTCCCTCTGAAGATTCTTCCAAAGTTCCCTCCAAATACCTCCCAATGTTCCCTCCATAGATCTCCCTAAAGTTCCCTGATAATATCCTCCCAAAGTTTCCTCCAAAGATCCTCCCAAGGTTTCCTCCTAAGACCCTCCAAAAATCCCTCCAAAGTTCACTCATTAAAATATCATAGAAAATATCATTAAAATCAGAAATGGCATTTATTTTTTGTCCATATTACAAAGAATCAATTCGATTATATCATTTTGGTGCCGTGATCACGTTTTTGTAACCCTATTAGGTTAATTTCCTCTACCGCATCAGCAGGGTAGGGGAAATTTCCCGAATTGACCCGTACCCCGTGTTGACGTACTGAATACGTTTCCTGAATATTCACTTTTAGTTAGAAACAAAATTGAAACAGCGTAATATTGAGAGAGAATAGAATGGAAATTGTAAAGTAGGCTCGTCGGGCAAAACTATCTAGTACTATACCTTCAGCTACTGTACTATTATTCCTACCAAACAAACGCAAGCTGTGACAAAAGAACAAGAAGGTATAATAATGAGAGCAGGGTGTAAACTGTAAACCCAAATTTGTATCTACCTATAGTGTGAGTTTGAGTTAATACGAAACTAAATGAAGTCACAATAACCTTCCAATAACCCTCCTTTCCACCAAACCCTCAAACCTCACATTCCCTCCCCCAACCCACAAACTTTACATCGGTTTACGGTACGACACATGGACAGACATACATCAAGAAACATAATATCATTATCTACACCAGATGTAGATAACTAGACTAGAGACCGGTAAAGTTTGTAGCTAAAAACCCTGTTTTATGCATACAATTATGCAGCGAAAATGACCAAAATATGTAGTAACTATGCATTTAACGCTTACGATTTTACCTACACATAGATTTTTTAAATGGTTTATTTGGGAAAAAAATTGAAGCCGTATGGTCATTCGTCATTCCTAGTTCTAAAATAAAACAGATAATCAGCAGCAATGGCGATATTCCATCCATAGTGTGTTTAAAACTGAAATGCAGACTGTAAATATAGTGCTGCTTACCTTGCTACTGTAACAAGAAATTTTTTCAAAACTGAATTTAAAGATGCGTGTAGCAATTTATAGCAGTTACAAACGCACCTTCATCAACTACTTATATAAATGCATATAAAAAATTCACAAATTTTGTCAAAATTGACAACTCTGTATACATTTACACAATTAACAAACAAAATATGCATATACTATAAGTATACAAAAAAACTATAAGTGTGGCTCAACATGTATCTTTTTTAGTGATTCGTTTCCCATACGAAAGCTTTTAGTAGTTCGAGTCCGAAGTAAGTTTATAGAATATTCAAACTATAGAAAAGAACTCCCTTCTCTGTTAAAACACTCAACATGCAGATTGAATGTGATTGTGTGATCTGTATGTAATATGATTTTGTAAAAGTAAGTATCCGATCCACAAGAACAAATAAACAGGGGTACGCACGTAAGGTTTTCTTCAAAGTTGCTGTGATTGGAGTTTGCATTGGTGGATATTATATCATTTACAAACAGTCAGTGATTATATAATAAATTGTGTTATTTAAACTTTGAACAAAAAAACTATAAACTTAAATGTAGAAAAGTATTTACATTATTCATATCATTATGTTGGAACTGTTGCTATATTTTTCACCAATAATCTAGAATTTATCGTACTTTAAAAAGTGTTTCACTTTTAGGTCGAAAGGTGAAGAAATTCAAAGTTACAGGCTAACTACATGAAAGAAGGCATCATTGACCTTAAGTACTTAATAGTATTTAATCAACGGCATGGCTTGGTTTGTTTAGTTCAGATTAAAGCCAGTATTCACGAAGCGTAGTGTCACACTCACACTACTACTAGTGTGTAAGTTTTTTCATCCGGTGATCAACTAGCAATTTTCATTGAAAAGCTGGTGACGAAGCTGATTAAAACTTTAACTTGAACATGTTTATGCATTTACAGTCTGTCCATAATAGTCAACAATAAGGTTTGGTTGTATTGTAGATATATAGTAGAGTATATAGACGTTTTATACGTTTGTAGCGACATATTATATTATATTAAATAGACAGCTAGTAAATAAGAGTGGAAAATCGTATTGTGGAACACCGATTAATCATGGCTTCTAGAGAAGAGAAACAGTTGGAAATGGCATTGGATATTATGCTGCAACGAGCCAACGAAATGAAAGCTTCACTTCTGTCGCTCATAATGAAGCTGGAACATGATCATCAGAACGTCAACTTCCCTGTTTTCCTGGATTCATTTTCTGTTATTTCAGGACAGGTATGATGAATTAAGGCTGATATTTCTATAGTGGTTGCAATCCAATGAATTAATGAATAGAACAGAATAGAATGATAATATCATAGGTGGAAGTGTTTTAATGATCCATCATCGTCAATCGTTTTATAATATGAAATTTTCCTCCCATATTTAACAGATGAATACTTTGATGAGACTTTTGAGATCTGATAAAGTTCCACTACTGAAAGGACTCACTGTATTACCGTTATCGTTAAATCCAGAACCTGATCAGGCACTGAGTGCCATGAGCGAAGGTCGTTTAAACTGTTTCAATCATGAAGTTGTGCCAGATTACTTAAGAACAAAACCAGTACCGGAGGTGGAAAGTAAGCATGTCTCTGTTGAAATGAGGGCCAGTCAATTGAATCCAGACATTATAAATGTACGAACTGACGAACCGTAATGTATTATTCTGACATGTGACAATAATAATCATTCTAATTTGGTATTGACATTCAAATTTTAACATATCCTATTTTTTGAGACTAGAAACAGTCAGCTCAATTGACCAAAATGGCCAATCACGTGGTCGATTTAATAACATCTGCTAGAGATGAGTGGGAAGCAAGCGAAAGAGGTGGAGTGCCAGCTACTTTTTCAAGTAATGACACACAAGAGTTGGTCGCAGCTCTGTATACTGGCAAAGCGTTCAAAACACTACCGGTACCGCCGCCGGTTCGACAACAAGCGTCTACTTCTTCTACTCCAGCTCCACAAAGTTAGCATCAGTTTTTTTTGTTTTTCTACTTAACGATTCAAATAATGCAATAACTAAATGTATGCAACCATTTTGTGTACTTTTAGCAACAACCAAGGCACCTGGACCGATCAAAACTAACATCAAAAGTGCGGCTTCTCACCTTTAATATCCGAAATTTGAATTAGAAATTAAGTAGAATGGTAGCACACAAAACACCGTCGCATTGTATTGCCATTTACAATTCAATCATGATAATGCCATTTCTGCAATAAAGCTTGCGGGCACTATCAATTAGGATTAAAAAAAACAATTTCTGTTGTTGGTGTAAACATGAAAACAGAAATTTGTAAAAAAAAAGATTTCAGCAGCAAATTTTTAGTGCCTTTTAAATCAGCATAGAAAACGAACAGTTAAATCAGATATACTAGAAAAAAATACATGTTTTCAATTTCAAAGTCATCTAGTCTATGAATCAAACGATATGATCTTAGCAGTAAATTCGTATTACAGGTCTAACAGACCTGTTATATGTTATATGTTAATTATACGGGTTTTGGTGCTTCCATGATTTTTTATGTAACTGAAGATTTTATTTATTTGTGAGCATAATTTCTTACTCACTTTACCTATTAACAGTATTTGTTTTGTTTGTTATTTAGCTAAGAAACGATGAAATGCAACTTCCTCCAAAGTAATAGAGAATATACACACGTTTACACAAAGCTATGCTGCTTGTTGAGGTAGGTGAGACTGTGAATTGGCACAGGATTTTTTTGTTGTTTTATTTTGTTGATGTTTAAGTGTTCATTAGTTAAAATGTTGAAGTGAAACTACCCGAATCCATGCTATTTCATTAATTCTAATTGCTCCACGCTGACTTCTGCTTCATTCATTTCTGTCCAAGGCCCGACTTTTAGATTCTCGCATGCTACATTATTAAAATGTAAATCTATTTTTTAAATTTCCCCTTCTTTGTGAATAAATTTTTTTAACCGTAATACAATTTTTCCAAGTATGTTTTCAATGTGTATTCAAAGTTATATTTATTGGTTTACAGTAATTGTCGTAACCTTATTTGCTTTATAATAATGCAGCAATAACATTTTGAATGATTTACTTTTTATTTTGTTCATTAACAGCTATCCCGACTACACACGAACCGTAAGGTGTAAGGACTATATCAGTTGTATGCTGGAGCTAATGTCGCTCGTGAAACAGGTCATTTTTTGTACTAATTATTAATTGCGTTAGCAAAAAATTGTAAGAATTAATAACTGCGTTAGAATGTGTAAATTTTACGGTTAAAATATTTTTATTACGTAAAACGAATTATAATATTGAAGTGTTTCTATCAATGATACTATATATTCCAACAAGTACTAACGTGCAAACGGAGGAACCACTAGTGCAGTTGCAAAATCCAAATATATATTTTAATATTTTCAAAGCATTTATATCGATGTTATATTAACTTGTCAAATATTACCTTTGTATAGTATGATTCTCCTAACCAGGCAGTAAAGGATGGTATTTGAATGCTAAGCATCCTCTAAATTAGCTTGCAAACATTGCATTTTTAAACGTTATTGATACCAAGTTAGGAGTAGTGACCTGATCATTCATTACATATCTTTGAATTACAATTTGAGTAGTTTGGATTTTGTCATCTAACTTTTTGTTCCTCGTCGTTGTAACTTTTGATATTGACAATATACCGTTATTTAACTTTATGTGTTCTATTTACGACACTAAATTCGGCTTGGCATATAGTTCATCACAAAGATAGTATCAAAGATGCCTGGTTCGTTGGTGTTGGTTATCATCATATTTAAGATAACAGCTAATTTTATTTTATAATATTCTAAATAGTACTGTGACGGCAAGCATCTGCAGAGGCCGCAATATTGTGGTACCGCTGGAGATGCTAGATAAAAATCTGGGTTCTATCATGTCAATAACATTACTTAAGCTACCGTTATTTTGTACTTCCGGTAATCTTAAAATTGTGCTGATTAGGGGAAAAATATCAACGTTCCGGATGGGAGGAAACTCAAACCCTCTTCGGAACACAGGTCCATTTGCAATGAAAAAGGCTCGCATTGACGCGATAGTATTGCTGTACCCATGAACACCATACTCGCGGGTTTCATTTGCTACATAGGAAAATGTACAAGAAAAATACTTTATAAAGTTTTCTCATGGACAATTTCAAACAATCGAAATTCCTTTTATTCAATAGGATAACAGGCACACTCACTAACCTGTTAAGTTCAGTCGCTCGTTATATTTTGTAATCGATTTGTTAAAATCGTCAAATGCAAAACCTGGGTCTGCAATTACTACGTAGTCTGTAATTCGTCTAGATGAACTATAGTGATAGAGTTTAAGTTTCTCTTTGTTCCAAATTGTGAACCCATGATTGTTGCTCAGCTCTGTGAGATTATTATAAAGTTCGTCTTCTTTTCCAGAATTAGGAATAAGCTGAAGTACAGGTGTAACTCCATACTTTGCTTCAAGAAGGTCTTCCTCATCAATGAGTGTTTCGAGGTAAATGATGCGTTTTTGCGTCACTTCTTTCATACCATGATCAGAAAGCAAAATGAGATTTATTTTGTCGTGCACACCTGCTTCAATTAGTTTATTGATAAGGTAGGCAGTACGATTATCTGCCCGCTCAACTTCTTTTAACGTTTCTTCACCATTTGGTCCGTAGATGTGGCCCTTTGTATCGGGTTCGTCATAGTACAAAAATACCAAGTTAGCAGGTTTCTTGTCGTGCGTAATCCAACTTATTACGGTGTCAACACGAATTTCCCAAGGAACAGAACCATTATACTTTGGGTAGTAATAAGTTGGTAGCAAATTATTGCGCGGCCCATATGGTTGAGAAGAGCCAGGCCACATCATACACCCACTTACTCGATCTTCTCCAGCCATTTCATTCAATATCTTCAAAAAATTAAAAAAAATCGTTATCACTTACTAACAACGCTTTCATTTTATACAACAACATCATCCATCGTCATCATCATACCAATTACTTTGCGTTGATGGAGCTTGCTGTAATTATAAAGATGCGATTAAAAGATTTAATAACTACCCATATAGGCAAAACATCAGGATTGTAATTCCAGAATCCGGGATCGTCTTTATATCCACTTAGCGTTGTGTTAAACTCTGGATCAAATATAACATTGTCCACTATTCCATGCGTTTCTGTGTATAAGCCAGTTGCAATTGATTGATGATTTGGAAAGGTCCTTGTAGGAAATGTTGGTTCCATGTAAGGAACACTCACCCCTGAGTTTCTCAGTGAACTAAGCCAAGGCGTGGTTTTGGCTTTTTCAAAATAGTCGTACCTGAACCCATCATAAGATACGACAAGTATTACTGGATGATTAGACAGTGGTTTAACCTTTGAGCGTTGCTGCCCTAATCCTGCGGAACAGTTGGTTAACCATGTTAGAAAGCATATTGTCAGCAAAAATACTCGCATTTTCCAGATTTTGGTACGTGGTAGCGGTAGGCTTGCTTGTAAAAAAAGCAGCAAATAAAATCGACATCTATGATACAATGCTATGAAACTTGTCATTTGCACTCTCACTCCTGTCGTTCACAATGTTTGCATGTATGAATTTTTTTACTGTATAAAATTATCAGTTTTATGGTTAATTATACTGGATATGTCGTATTTTAATCAGCAGATCTTATCTTTCCACACTAATTTATCTATTTACCAGCCTCTTTAGCCTTTAAAATGAACAATGAACAATCATACTAATTTATCTGTTTCTGCAACCTAGGGCTAAATAAATCGCACTATTTATTGACAAATTCGACATTTTTACAGCATTGAAAAGCTGCTAAAACGACGGACAATTTGGTATAGCCCATAAAGCCTGATCTATTTCAATCTCCTTGTATATCACTCAGTTATGCTGGACATAGCGCGCGGATCAAACATACACGTAACGCGACACAAACACATTTGTATTCAAACAAAATTATTTCCTTATATCATTCAAGGTACCCGTTATACTCGGACACAGCGACAAAAATAAAAGAGTATTGTCTATGAACAGAATCAGAATATCAGAAAACGTAGCAATGGCTGCTTTGCGATTATGATGTCAGTCCAGTAGGTATAATAAACTAGTTTGCAGCCAGGCCAGCATCGTTGCGAATTTAGACATAACGAGCAGACAAATGGAAAACGGCGTGGTGTGATTTACGTGTAGTCCCAGTCCAAAGCGTGAATAGAAAGACATCAGAAAGAATTCTAATGTTCATAATATCATCATCACCGTTGACTGACAGCTTTGCGTTATGGAATATGTACAATAATATGTATTTGGCTATAGGCGTTCTTTTGAAGAAAGATGATGGATGTTGTACTGATGCCAAAATATTGCTACGTACACAGGTGAACGAATCCCCGGTAGTACACTTTCATTGCAGGGAAGTGTTGCAAAATTTGAGCTAATTATACACGAAACACGACAGCGCTAGCTGTTGTGCATGCTGTCCATAGTAAACACAGCGAATTGATCAGCTTGACTTGAAAAGAACTGGATGTATTCTCTTGATAACATAACTGAGTTTTGACGAATGGATACTCTATCCAAGCTACATTATGAAACTCAACAACTTTACGTTTTTAACATGTGTATGTAACTTTCAATAATTTTTCTTAAAACACATGTAAACACTGTGCACATGNATACTCTATCCAAGCTACATTATGAAACTCAACAACTTTACGTTTTTAACATGTGTATGTAACTTTCAATAATTTTTCTTAAAACACATGTAAACACTGTGCACATGTAATTTATTGTTTTTTCGTTAATACTATGATTTTTTAGCGAGATATCAAGTATGAATTATTTAAATATTATTACAAATTTACGTCGGGTTTGTTCCGTATGGAGCTGTAGCTATTACAAAAGTTTCAAGCCATATAAGGCAATAAATATGGTTGTATAAACCATACACGGCCATAAATGTCATCTTTTAACATATATTTTCCTAAAAAAATCTTTTCCATAAACAATACTCAGCGCTTCTACGTATGATCATATTATATCAATGACTGAAACAACTGCTCGACTGCGATACTTATAAGAGGAAGTGCATAAAATTTTGTTTTGGATTAAAATGTTCCAATCTCAGCCAATCAGCGAGCAGACACGATGATGATGATTGTGTTCAGCGCATCACTCTCATACTGTCAGGCACAATATATTCCTAAAAAAAATCTTTTCCATAAACAATACTCAGCGCTGCTACGTATGATCATATTATATCAATGACTGAAACAACGGCTCGACTGCGATACTTATAAGCTAAGAGGAAGTGCATAAAATTTTGTTTTGGATTAAAATGTTAACGTTATGAATATTATAATAACTGTACTAACTCTTATAGATTTATTTACTTTCCATGCAACCTTAGAATTATTTCACATGTTTTAACGTTTCATTTAACACTCCCTGCAAATCTTTAAGCAGTCTATCATTATCAATAGTACCGCTTGCAATAGCTTCTTGCAAACTCTTGACGTCTGCAAGCTCTTTGACTATTTCCGCAGCGTTCTGGTGCAACTCTTTTAACGAATTCAATCTCGTAGTCAGGTCCGGTAGTGCTTGTATTATCCCCGAAGACTCTTCCATTAAGTCATAAAGGTCCGAAAGCTAAAAAGATTAGCGAAATGTAAACATGTTGGCGATTTCATAAAAGAAATACTTGAACGAAGATGACTTACTTTTAGTGTTCTTTCCAGCTCCTGTACATCAAGTTTCTTTTCGGAAATTTTGGTAACTTTTTGTAGCACAGAACTTAGCCTAGCTTCAAGAAGCTCCAAATGCGAAGGTTCTAGGAGGCTCAACTTTGTGTTAAGAACGTTCAAGCAGCCAAGAATACTATGATTTTTAGGATTCAGAGCGATACTCGTCTAAAAAATGTAAACAAACAACAAGCAAGTATTCAGTCGAACTGCAGTATACTGTGAGGATAATTTTAAGAAAATTTTCCGATTACAAGAATTACACAGAAAACATACTAGTTTCTCTTTTCTGTCACATCCCATAACAGTTTCTATTCGCTGTAATCGTTGCTCCAATTCCGTGACGCGGTTAATTTGGCTACTGGCTATGGAACCTGTAGGCTGAATACACAGTTCGTACTGAATCCCAGACCCTGAGTCTGAAACTGATCCCTTCCCCTTGCTATCACTAGGATTAATTTCCTCTAACTTTGCAGCTATTTTACTGAAAATCATTAGAGTACACTTTTACTAGTACAGACGCGCGTCAGACATATTAAGCGCGTAATGATTGCAGACAAAATATCAAATCTAAAGTGAAGAATGTTGAAGTCCCCATACCTTTTTAAATGTGCTGGGGCACCAGTTCCACTATTGGTTCCATTGTTTTTTTCTAATCGTAACTCTAACAATTGTTTTTGCATTCCTACCGTTTCTTTGATAATTTCTTCTGAATTTAAATTAGGATCATCAGTTCCGATTCCCTTTGTCTGAATTTCATTGATCAGCTCTTGAAACTCACACTAAAAGTAAATAAATGTATTTCACAACAAATTCATTAAGTAATTAAAGAGCATTTACACAGTTATTAGCACAAACATTCACCTTCAGCCTCAAATACTTTTGCAAAGTTGTTTCTGGTTCCCCTGCAGGTGCTAATTCCCATAATGTTTGGGCATCATATCCTCGCTGACGTCGGGGTTTCGTTATTCGATCAGAAAAGTCCACTTTAGATCCATCCAAATACTTTCCTCTAAATATTTCACTAGCCGTTTCTGCATTTAAATGCACTTTTTCAATAGCAATGTTTTCTTCATCAGGCTGCAAAATAAAAATATATAAAATTGGCACGTGTGTAAGAATAAGCACATGTAGTTAAAATAATTTCCTTATTTTTTAAATACAACATCAGAAAAGTGTTATTTAAAAGCAACGTGAGAGAAAACGTACACTACTTTAAACAAATGTTACCTCATTATAATCTATGTATTGATCGCTC
>JAHZNB010002517.1:0-15813 GCA_027744295.1 Callyntrura guangdongensis | reverse complement strand
AAAAATAGTGCAGTGAATGGTATTTTTATGAGAAATTTCATAAGTATATTTCTGACAACTAGAAGTGCGTGTACTTCTTTGAAGTATAGTTTTAAGTACCTTTGTATTTTTATATAAATGTATATAAACATTTAGATATGTACTTATAAACACATACGCCTACAAGAGGTAAACAAACATGTGGTATTGTTGCTTCCAAAGGGGTAACCGGTGAACAATAATTAAATAACTTACTATTAGAGTTCATTTACCATGCATTTCCAAGAATGGCAGAGGGAGGATTAATTGTACGTAAAAAACACCCTCAAAGTATCATTCGCAATTACTGATACAGCGCAATGAGAAATTATAATTTGATCCAATATTGAGACGCTGCTTGGCTTGTAAAATCATCATAAATATTTGATATTTTATGGTACAGAAAGTAACATTTCCATTCAGATTTTTGATTAATTACAATAAGAATAATTATCAAAGACCAAAAACTTTCTTTGCTGTTTTTCTACTAATTTTTGTTTTATAACAAATGAAAACATTCATCGTCCAGTACATTCCATGTTCCAGACTACTCATTGCCATCATTCGTTTGCAACTTGCAAATACACATTTTTCCGTAATTTTTTAAATTAGCACTATGCTGAAGAATAAATGTGATTAACAGAGGTATAAATGAAGTGAAAGCGGTATCTTGTCAGAATATTTCTATTATGTTTCTACTTAAAATATATAGTACGACAACTATATTGTTTGTGTTTGTGTAATTTTTATTTAATGTACCTTTACTTGTAATTAGTTGTGTCTCCAAATAATTTAAAAAATAGGTAAACTTGCGTACCTTTTCAGTATAATAACAGTGCATATTGTTGCTTTATCAATTTTTTTGTGAAACAGAAATTATTCGTCTATTTTGTTCATAACTGTTATCGATGTATAGTATATAACGACATAATATATATCAATTTGGCAGCTTTGTTGGTAATTTTTGATATTGTGTAAAATCTGTTTGCAACTTTTAACTTTTCATTGTCAATAAATACATGTGCTTGTAAGTAACAAATTATTATAAACATGTTTCTATTTAAGCTGTCGTCTGTCGCTCATTCATAAAGTGAAATAGATCAAAATGTGCCCTAATTTCGTATCTTGTGAAGTCGAAAATCTTGTATCGTTGCTCACATTATCATTCACCATTGCCAGTCTCCTGAGGAAACTTATCATTACTTATCGAAAAGTAGTTATCTTTAAACCTAAAACATTTATACTAAGATCACTTATACTGATATACTTATACTTATATAAGTTATCGAATTATTTATATGTGTAACAAGTTAGCGAAACAGTGGAAACCTATATAATAGTCGTTTGCTCGTAATCGTGAATTAGGTGAAAATTGAGAATTCAACTTTCTTTACAGGTTGAACCCATCAGGTTGAAATACTTAATTACATTCAGTTAGTTGATTTATAAATTACCATATATCTGACTCCTTTTATCTTTCGGTATGACAATAGAAATTTCGTAGGGTCATTATTAAAATTCCAGGATTCATATTACTTTGAAATTCAATTTCCGTTCTAATTTCATCATATGCACATGCAGAGAACAAAACCGGCCAATTTTGGCACAACTTTCTCTTTTCGTACAGGACATATTTTCTCTATCATCGGCAGCCAGCCAGAGCCTGCAATGTAAAAGTGTTGCCACACAGTCACACACTACTGTACCAGTGCTGACAGTGTGTCGATAGAAACATTTCTATCCCTTCCAGGTCCAGAGGCCTAATATCCCCATCGCACATTATTATGCCAATGAAAGATAGATATTTCATTAGAGTGAAGCGAGATCAGCGTATTCGCCTGTTTCGCTTTAGCCGATTTGGCTCAAATTTGGCACACAGGTGCCCAGGTGCCTTAGGTTAGTGGCATCTCTGGGGTACAATTTCAACCCCCCGGGGGTTATTGCATCAAAAATTAAACGTTGTCCAAAATAACTCAAATTTTGAATACTCATACCAGGTCAACTGACAGGCCAAAATATCAAGTTTTTATCAATTCAATCAGCTTGTATCAATACAAAGCTTTCATCGGTGTCTCTACTGCTGTCATTATAGCAGATTTATAGGCCTAAGATTGCATAAATTGTACAATATTTTGTACTACACATTTTTTACATTTTCGACAGCCACAGTGCATTGCCAAGACGTATGCATGCAGAATCTACCCAAGCGCGCGAGTGTGGCTCTCGCATCAGCCAGGCTCTGTGACCGGTGACACGCGGAAAGATTTTTAATGCATATTTAATTTCTTCGCAATTTTAAAAGTTTGCGGAACAGGAGGCAGATTCTGCATACATGCAACACGCATAGTCAACTTTGCTATGCGGACGTGAATGAAGATTTTGCTATAATACACACTCACGACGTGCTCATCATAGACAGACTCAAGTTGCACTTTGTGCCAATATAGTAATTCGTACTCCATATGATCCAATCAGATGGTTACACTTTTAACAACTTGTTTTTATGAGACATGGTTTAAAATATTGTCCAACTCCAGTGTGTCTAATCTCTAATCTTGACAACACAACTCATATTAATTAAAGCAATGGAACATTGTAACGAATAAGCAAGCAACTCGTATTATTCTTAAAATATTTATATTTGAACGCTTTCTTACATTGCAAACAAACAACAGGAAACAACAGTTCAACAACAACGGAACGGTTTTTTTGTTTATGACTTGTAAAGTAAACTTGTATATCGTCGAAAGCAATGTAGGTCAATGCGAACTTGTTATCGTGCGTTGTGTCAAATTATATTTTCACTATATTTGGAATTGGAAGGTTCAGTTCATTTATTTGCCTAAAGGGATTAAAATTTCATTTTAGAATAAAGAAGATTTTTTTCTCCTAACGAAGATTAAATTCAGTGGTGTGAAAAAGTCAAAAGTGTACTGTTTACTGTTTATAATAGTGTTGATTGATATAACAGAAGAATTTAATCCTCATAGTCCATAATAATGCAGGCAAGCTAGTAGACCTTGCGATTGCGAATGGAGCTAGTTTTAAAAAAATAATATTTCAGGGAGTTTTATCATTGTTTTAGAAATTAAGTAAGCATCTGATACATGAGGGCAATTACAGCAAAGGAACAACAGAAAATGGGTCGGCGTAATAACGCGTTAACGACGACAACATCGTCTGTATCAATCGTTATCTTAGTGTTTTTTGCAACAAAGTGTTCTTCGTCGTTGTTTTTAGAAGCTATTGATGATACGATTCTTCATAAAATCAATTGGGTCGGGCCGCTTCCGGAGGATACTTTGGTAAGTTTTGGAACATGATATGTGGAAGCGAAAAATACGACATTCTTGTGTACGTTGCCAACTATTAAAAATATTGTTGTGTAGGGTGAACCGTTTGAAGGTCCGGATTCTGTTATAATGAGAACAGCGAGAAATGAAAAATATAAGTGTATTTTACCAAAGCCGCATGACGCCCAAATTGTGAGTTGCGAAAATACGTATTATATCACCTCCGCATTTCTTCTTGTCACATGTATATGTGATTGTGATTGACTGAGGTAATTGTTCATATCAATAACACAGAATTTTTATATATTTAGGATGACGCTGGCCCATACACTGGACCTAACCCCTTGGAATTGTTGTCACCACTTTTTACTCAATCATTTGCTTGCACGTTTAAGGTACAAAATATATATTATGTATATAGTTTTACAACTCTCGGACCAGAGAGTACCTCTTTTGTACCAGTAAAAAATCGTTAGCTTTAACTTCTTTTGATTGGTGGTAAGTAACTGCTTCTGAGAAACACTTGTAATCGTATTTTATTTTAAAATAGCTAGAACAGTATTGGATGTATGAACTATGCCATGGTCGGTATATCAGACAATACCATGAAGAAAGAGATGGAAAGAAAGTTAAACGACAGGAGTACTTTTTAGGACGTTGGACTAAAGAAGATTATGATAAAATGCGTACGTTTTACATGCATACATTACATCGTTTTTTACTTAAATGTGCATAGTTTTTTCCTTTCTTATACAAGAATTGCTAATTCTGTTTGAAATAAACTGTAGGTACAAACCTCGAACGTGAAATGGCAAATCCTGACTTCAATTCCCAAATACCTACAAAGAAAATTGACGGGGTGAACATGCCCTATCTGCAGATCAACATGACGGATGGAACTTTTTGTGATCTTAATGGTCAAAATCGCATGACTCGTGTTCTCTATGTTTGTTATCCTCTTGGAAAACATGAAATTTACTCGCTTGAAGAAACGTCAACATGTGAATACGAAATTGTAGTTTTGTCACCCAACCTTTGTGACCATCCTGATTACAAGTAAACACTTATATATGTTCAACTGTTTATTCCATAATACAATGAGACACATTGTTTCTAAAAGAGTATCGACCAAATATTCAATTTATTATCTATATTGTTAGATCAAAGGACGCAGGAGAAAATCTGATAAGCTGCCACAGTATACGTGGTGCACCCAAAACTCCAAGAGCATTAGTTGAACTGGAAGCAGAAAGTTTCAAACTAAAGCATGAGCATCTGTTGGTTAGTTTAAAAAAATGTTTATCGACCTTAGTTTAATGTTGTGAAATTGTATATCTATTCCATCACTATCAAAGTTAATGTTCCGTTTCCTCACAATAGCAAAACTTAGAATCCTTATTGGAGACGAAGATAAAAGGAGATGTCAGACCAATTGAAATTTTGACAGAAGAGACAGAAGAAGAATATTTGAAGCCCTCAAAACCGTCTCTACATGACAACTCCTTTCTAGCTGGTTTTTTAAGTGGGAAAAATTGCTTGACAGGAGTAAGTTAAAATCTTTGTTTATTTAATATGGTACTGTACTATGTTTTAAAACTAATCTAATCTAATTACTTCATAACATAGGGATCAAGTTGGTGGAAATTTGAGTATTGCTACGGAAAGTACGTTCTACAATACCATGAAGAAGATAAAAGCGGCTCCAGAACTGAAATAATGTTAGGGAGGTGGGATACGGAAAAACATATGGAGTATCTGGATAAACATCCACATAAAAAATCAATCACGATGCAGAACAAACGGACCGTGATTCATTATTATTCTAACGGTGACTCATGCGATCAGACTGGGCAGCCTCGTTCAGTCGAAGTAAAAATGAAGTGTGTGGACAATCCTAGTCCTTCAGCAATAGCAGTGTATTTATTAGAACCAAAGACATGTGAGTACACTTTGGGAGTAGAATCATCTCTTTTATGTCCTTTATTGAAACAGTCGGATGACTACGGATTATTTGACCATGGAGACTTTGTTGCAAATTCTGAAAAAGAAAATACTAAATCCATGCCTGCTAAATCTTCGGAGACAGTCAGTAAAGCTTCTAAAGTTCTTCCTCCTGGGACTAAAATTAAAAAGGTTATAAAGGGCGTTCCAGGAATGGAAATAGTTGTATTGGACGATGAAAATAACGTCGAAAACGGCGACAATGAATAATGTGCAATATATACCTATTTGTTAATACCAGTTATTTATTTTTCAACCAGTTTTTGTCTGCGATTTTGCTGTTATTAAACTTCGTCTTTTTGTTGTAGTGATTTCTTTCTTGTAATTGCCGTTTAGTAAAATAAGTAACAATTACAATTGTAATTTATTATAAAACTATAAAAGTAAGAGTAAGGTCGTCCTCAAAGCTCAACAAACTTTGGCTTCACGGTGACTAAAAGCTACTTGGTCACTCTCACGTTTATCTAGTTAACCTACACCTACACACAGGTGAATTTTTGCACCGATTTGGTTGTTGGAATAATTTTAAACTAAAAATATATTGAGCTATGGGAAAAGTTTACAATGTCTGTGATCATTATCATTAACAACACCTACTACTGCATGTAAGTTGTAAGTTTTTTGTCCTCATTAGGAACGAATTATTAATTAGTTAAAATAATAATGGAGGTAATATAAAATTGCAACAATCGTATGATTAATTACGATTTTAAATATCCGTCACGGTATGTTTGTCAATTTATCATAAGTTTAGTGTTCCTACCGACTGATTTGTTGCCGACAATTATTAAGGCGTTTTGACACCTAGAGTATATTGGTTGTAGTGTAAAGGTTACTATTACTGCTATGGAATGTAAAGTATTGTGTGTTGTTCATATTTATCCTAAAATTAGTCATGTCACATGCAGAAATGCATCTACATAATAAAAAAATAAAATAAAATATCATTTCCTTGTCAGGCGCCCGTACATAGGACGTACATTTGTAATTTTTATAAGTTTGTTCACAAAAAAAACATGTTTCATTTCAAAACAAGCAAACAATTACAATGGACATTACTAATATCACATCAGATTGTGCCTGAATATGTCCCGTTATCAAGCTTAAAATTAAAAAAAAACACTGCCCATTAAACAAGAAAACGATGGTGTTGTGCAAACAGAAAATTAGTTCGAATAAATAAAACTTTTATTTTCTTCAGACTCTACATAAAAATCGTTTCCTCACGCTGTGGGCTATGACATAACAAAATAGCCACGAAAACGTCTATTTTAAAACAACAACGTACCAATGAGCAGCTGGTACTTGGTACAAACAATAAAATATATACTAAGTAAACAATAAATCCATTCACACAGACATTTACTACATTATACTGGGAGATCTTGCATAGCATAAATGAAAGATGCTTTTACGTTATTTAAAACGTGTATGACATCCAATCATGTATAGCATAACTTACATCAAGAAGGTAAACTAAACAATAATGTTTATTAGAACACCGAAATAAAATGTTAGTACGACTTCTTTATTTTTCATTTGTAGAAAGGTGAACACGGAAAAGAAAGGATTTAAAATACACCACTTTGGGCTAGAAGTCTTATAATCTAGTCTTATAAACGAATTACTTTATATGGAAAACGTTCCCGATGACCTTATTCATTACTTTTACCTATTGAGATTTTTCTAATTTTCTAACAATGGCGATTTTTAAAACAAGAGTAGACTTTCCATCAGAAGCACAAGAACAATTATCAAATTTGGTGTTTAGCATAGATGAAAATTCAACTCACTTCACGGCGAAGTAAAATAAGTCAACAGAAACAGCTACGCCAAGTTACCAGTCACTTTGTTTAAACACATTACTGTTTCTTAAAACTTTTCAGGATAGGGTATATATTTTCAAATGCTTCATAAATTTCTTGGCGTACTTTTGCTCCTGCAAACAAACAAAAAGGTACATACAATTTAATTACAATTACAAACGTTTCCTCATATTATATGTATGTTTATGTATGTATATGTGTATTTCAGTTCCCATTATAATTTCCAAGTTATACAAACCTGTTAGTACGACCTTTCCGGACACGAAAATTAACAGCACGATTCTAGGCTTGACCATACGGTAAATCAAACCTGGGAATAGTTCTGGTTCGTAGCTGTTAAGATTAAAAAGCATTTACATTCATGTTTGAAAATAATTAGCTCAGCTGCTTCTTCAATTAAAAATATCATGCATAGTTGTGTAATTTTAATAAATAAGAATAACAAGAATTTTATTTAACAGTCACGTCACGGTCTTTGAAAAAATAAATTGGGATTGGAACATACTGAAGCTGTGGTACTATCGCAGGATCAACGGATGATGGTGTGGCAGGAGCTCCGTACATACCCGTGCTCATTGGGACGCTCATTGGTTGTTGCAAATTATATACGGATCCCGAGGGCTCCACGGATAAGAGATTTTGCTGCAACAATTTACGAGAACACATTTAACACATTTTTGCTTTGAATAGATACTAAATAAACAAAATGAATTGGTCCTTTCAAAATTTGATTTCTGATTTCATGAAGAAAAAATCTACCTCTTCCATATGAATATGAAGAAAATAAAAAATAAAATGGACGTGGTTTAACAAAAGGTACTGAGCGGTTTAAAGTGCTTTAAAAGTCATTTTATCTTCAATCATGCCATATTTAAGTCAACATTAGCAAAGTAACCTAATTTAAATTAAAGTGACAGAAGTCAGTAATTGGAAAGGCCAATGAATTAACAGAGCTAAGAGAAATTAATTTAAAACAATGGACCATAAAATTCCAATACAAGAGATGATAGATCATAAAATAACAATCGCTATTCAATTATAGGAATAATCAAGAAAATACTTAGGGTGGGTGGCGTGTCTAATGCGGTATTAAGATTGACTCCGCAATCATTTAGTGCTATTCTAAATGACAAAATCGCGGAGAGTCAATCTTAATGCCGCATTAGACATGTCACCTTTAGCTTGGTTGTGCTCTGAATAGACAGTGCGTAGGTGGCAAGCAGGATATCATATCATAATTAATTTTCTAATTACATTACTACCAGTTTTACATTTCAATATTTACTAGGAAAAATGTCATTTCGGTCAACTTTCCCTTTCAAGAAATCTTTTTCACAAATCTTTTACGAGATATGATTTTATTACAATTCCTCGTCTGTTTCGTATTTACGAGTATTTCCACGTAGCACGAAGCTCAACTTACCGGTGTTTGCGGAGCCATTAGACTGTGAGGAGTTAAGGATGCAAGCCCAGAGGAGGAGTAGGATGAAAGAACACCTGTCCCTCCGAGACCACCCCCAGTTCCGATTCCAGAAGTGGCTTGTGAATTACTGATACTGGTGCCAAGAGCATACTGAGCTTGTTGTGCTGATGGCAAAATCAGATCCTCCTCTGGCTGATGAAGTGGTGTCCCAATACTTGGAATATTGGGAAACCCGGGGCTTGGAAGCATTTGATCCATTTTTGTGGACGGTGAGTCAGTATTTTTTTTTAGCACGAAATCACTAATATTATCGGTGGAAGCATACACTCCTGATTCAAATACATGTAAAAGTGTATTCCTATATTTCACACAAAACCAAGGGTCGTGAAAGGGCACGCAATAAAATGTAATGTTTTGTAATAATTAACTTCCCGTACCCCTCGTCCATAACAACCAGCAAGCTTTTTGTGGACAATGGAGGGTGGATATTCAATCCCAGCAACAGCAACCAACACTAGCACCACACAAGCCGGATTGCGTAAACAAAACTCACTTTATAAAGAATAACGAAATTTTTCACCCCTCATAATAACGATTATAGTACAATGAATGACGGAAGCTATTTCTTTGCTTTAAGTCTGGATTCGACACATTTTTTGTAAGCTGTAACATTCAACATTTTCCTATCACCTGTGCGGTTTGCTGGAAAGATCTAACATTGGTAGAAAGGAGAAAACCTTCACTCGTCTCAACAACAAACTACACGCTACAGAAAAAAATTCTTTGTAAAATCGAAGCAGTAGAACACTTAGTGGTTTTAAATTCAAAAATGTTTCTTAATTAGGTTAAGGCGTAACTTTTTGACGGGATAATTGCTACCCGATTTCTAATAATATGTGCGTAGTATATTGTTTCATTGTACAGGCAGTTTAATACTGAATATAGGGCAATCCGACTTGTCTGCCTCACTTTTCAATTTCTCCTTGATCTGAAGTTTCTTCACTAAGTACGTTACTTACTTCTACGTTTCCATTACATTCTCAGTTTGTATTTGTCCTATCATCATCCGTTCCATTACTTCCATTCCATATACTCCATTCTCAAGTTGTTTAATTGTTTACCCTCGTCGTACCTGTTTTCCCCTTCCCTATATGAATTCAATGATATGTGCTTCTGTTTTTGTATTCAGTAGTATAAAGAATATTGGTAAAGGAAATATGCAAGCACGTACAACGTGTGGATGGATAGCTTAAAATCGTATATCTTCAACTAAACGTACACACAAACACAATTAAGTATATCACCAGATGACCCTTTTTCTTAGATGATCAAAACACAGTAACTAAATTGCGTTGCAGTACCCAATTGTAAATACCTAGGAATGCCTTTTGCTTTTAGTACTTGGTAAGCTGAAGCAACCAGCAAGCAACCAACGTAGTTTGCTTACGTTTGGTGGCATTTGTAACTAACTACTTACTGATTGATAATATACTGTTGTGTCAGTTGTGTTGTGTGCTGTAAGATTTTATAATATCATTTCGTGAGTTAGTTACTTACTGACAACTTCGCTAAAAGTAAATACAAAGAATAATAAAAATATAAGGATACCAACTTTGCCACTGGTCTTACTGTCTATGCCTCCATCCCACCTATAATGTATTTTTAAAATACATACATGCATATTGGGGAAGCTGATAGCTGATCATGCTAATGCTATCCTTATCCAGTATGTTAAACTGGAGCCACCTTGTCAGAAGTCAAAACCAGCATAGCCTACGCCAACTTGTGTTTTGGGGCATACCGGGATTTGCATTGTATCTTTACATTACTCCATCCAACTCCATATGCCCATCCAAAAATAAAAATATCTCCAGCAACACTTTTGACTTTGGATATTGTTGCTACGTTTGCAAGGGAAGACCGTTTGACAGATGGGGTTTTCCGTTGCAAACGTAGCAACATATTATTTGGTTGTTTACAAATGTTTGTATGCAAAATATAAATTGTTGTCAATAATGAATGCCGGGCATCTTCGTGAACATCAAACGAATGAGAGGACGGACATGTTTCCTAGGCCCAGTAACGCATTACTTTGCAATTTGAGCTGTAGGTAGGATTTCGTATTACGGATTTAGTACCAACACCAAACATTTTCGTTGGTTGGTTGACATTTTTACAAAGTCGTATTTACAATGTCCCTTGTAAGGGACATTGTTCCCGTTTCCGGGAACCTTGTCGATGACGTAATACAGAAATAAAACGTAATTACTCCTAATTATATTACACAGTTTAAAATTCGATGTTATAATTGCTCTCTGTGAAATGTTAAATAAAACCACCCTTTTACACAGGCCTGAGGAGTAATTTCTCTAAATTACACCTCAATGACACGCAGGCGTTGTAAAACTTTATAAACTTACGATCTACAATTTATTTTTCGCTCCATCCTGGAGTTACAGTATACAGAGCAAGAGACAAGAGCTTGCAGGAGCTGTTGTATTATTTCATTCTTGGTTCGTTATGGGGACTTGATTGTAAGACTCTACTCGAACGACTCGATTTTATTCATTTACTCATAAAGTGAAAAATATTACATACACATACAAAATTGGCATTATGTGACATTATTATTGACCTAATTCCAAACTAAGCCCAAACGGCCAAATTTCTAATTTGTCATCCAGCAAAATTCTTGTTAAAATCATCAATTTTATTGTAGTAATAATGGCTGCTAATTTTAGTATTGGAAAAACTGTCATTACAAAAGCTTTGGCTGGAAAGAAAATTAAAGGGCTTGTGTATTTCTTACATGGAGCTTGTATGTTCATATTACTAAATGTGAATTACCGTAAATATCTATAATACTAATATTTTCAGGTAAAAAAGCCTTTCATCTTATCGCACCAAAAACGTTGTAATCTGCTGAGAGTATTTCATAGATAAAAGGGTATGTTCAACATTACGTACGGAACGACTGGAATAGGAATGTTTGATGGTATTTTTATTGTCCTTTGTTTATTCAATTCCAATGGAAAAAGACAATTGTTGCATTATTTGGAAGCAATCTTTATTGCCGTTCTGCGCTCAAAACGATTTTTTGGACATAAACAAATCGATAAATATGCAGTTTTGCTAGCCAGGCCGCCCGTGAATAAGCTTTGAGCGTAGACCAAAAACGTTTTATAGGAAAATTTGTTTTTTGTTTATAGGTGACAATGGTATTGGTTTGCAATCATGGGTTAATAAAACCGTAGACGGAAATTTTGNGAATAAGCTTTGAGCGTAGACCAAAAACGTTTTATATGAAAATTTGTTTTTTGTTTATAGGTGACAATGGTATTGGTTTGCAATCATGGGTTAATAAAACCGTAGACGGAAATTTTGCATTCAGGAATTACCCTGTAGTATATCCATCTTCCCCCAAACGTCCATACAGCTTACATGATGGAAATGTACGTACCTATTTTCATTTCTTACGAAATTACTTTATGCATCTGAACTGAACTGAAAACTAAATACGCGATATTGCTACCTACTTATAAAACAGCCAGAATACATATGGTTTGACGAAATTGCTGTGAATCCCAACTTTCCTGAGGATTACGGATCAATTAATGCTGTTGGGGAGCAACTGAATGAACTACTTAGAGATATGTGAAGCCAGAAGTGGAGTTTCACCAGAAAATATTATCATTGGAGGCTTTGCAATGGGAGGAGCAATGGCAATGCATTTCGGATACACATTTAATTCTGATGTAGCAGGGATTTTTGCGCTTTCCTCCTTTTTACCATCGCAGTCCCGTTTGTATGAAGTACGTACATATTTTGGTGACCATCAGTTTTACGTTAACTTGAACGTGGAACGCTGTTATATATTAAATGTTGTATTGTCTATATGTACATGGTCGAAGAATTTGGAGTTGAAAATTGCAATGAACTCTCCCGCAATGAAATTTGGAGATGGTGAAACACATGAAACTCATGAAACACATCGGCACGTTAAGTTTCCTAAATTATTTATGAGTCATGGAACAAACGATCCAATAATTCCACTGCGTTGGGCGAAACATACATTCTTGGACCTACGGGTAAAACTTCAATGTGCTGAATAAATTACATAGTATTTAGGCAATTATATTTAACTATATTACATTATTATTATTTGAATTCAGAAAAGAGGCATTGAGGGAAATTTTTTCACTATGGAAAATGCACAACACTCCATAAGTAAGCCACAATTAGGACTACTTTACGATTGGATTGATTACACGTTATATTATTCTACAAACAAGAAAAACTCTACAAACTGAATTAGAGGTATCATTTAATATGATAATCAGCTTCATATACCTCGCTACCACAAAACCCTCCATACCGTAACACGTTCGAATTAACGGTTTGTCACAAAAAATAAATAACTGTCCAGTCATAAAAATGTATCATACATCATGTAAAGTCGCAGTGATAACAAACAAAACAGTAAATTGGAAAAATTCTATACGATATACCACGATAAAAATAACATATTAATCACTATCGCTTTCTTTATCCCAGTCTTTCAACTTTGCATCTAGCATAAAGTCATCCTGTAGCGCTTGCCACATGGGTTTCTTTGAAGATGACTCAGTGGTCGCACATATTTTTTTCCGTTTCCGTGCGTCCTTGATGCGACTTTCACTTTCCTCATCAGAACTGGACTCTTTTTTTACTTCAACTGGACCATCTTCATCACTTCTGTCCTCGTTGTCCTTTACAATTATTCTACTTTTAGTCATCGCTTTGTCAAATAGATCTTTGGATTGGGACATAACTTTGTCTTTCTTAAACTCTGATTTACTGGAATCTCTTAGTTTTGATTTGAGAGTTTTCTGCTGTTGTGCTACAGCATTAAAAAGTTGCACAACACCCCTATAAAGAGAGTAAAACTATATAATATATTTATTAACTACATACGCATACATAAATTGCAAAAACATTGAAACTTACTTAGTTGCAATTTTCAATAGGTCGACTTCCATTTCCCTATCTGGTTTGTCAGTAGTTATTCTATTAAGATTTTCCCATGCACGCTCCTACGAAAAAAACAGAAAGTGCGTTTTTACATAGCAATCATCAACGTTGACGCTGTCGGAGACCGTGACAAAAACAAATGCTTATAATGTTGAAGTTGAAAAATTGAGATATATATGTTAGTATACATCTCAATTTATTTGTGGAACGTACTAATTTTCGCTGTCGTAGTTCCAATTTTCGTTGCTGTTTTACAGAAAGAATGTCATCCTCTTCTGATTCCGCTTGTTTCTCGTTATTGTTATCTCCTTTTGTACTCTGATTTTTTTCGTCTTTAGCAATTTCTATGTCATTTCCTTTCTTTGATTGCGCTTCCTTGTTCACCTTAATATAATAATATAAAATAATCTTTTACTAACTTTCAGCGTCAAAATTTCACTAACCGAATGTTGGAATGTTGTTACTAGTAGTATGTTCAAACTCAAAGATTGTTAAGCACAATTACTTCGTAATCCTTTTTTGCTCTGGACAAAATTAAATTTTTCTTGTTTTTCGGTTTAGTGCTCTTTAAAATTTTCGACATAGAGTCAGCCCAACCACTCAGCTCTTCCGTTTCGACTTCATCGTTATCGTTATCACTACCACCCTCTTCGCTATCGTTATCACTATCGCCCTCTTCGCTATTTTCATTATGCATAGCGTCAGCGTCACTGCTCTCAAAACTGACCTCTTCCTCACTACTCATTTTGTTAATACAAAATACAGAATTTTTATAAGGATACTATTTTCCAACAAACACCGTTAAAAATGTAAATATCGTAATCGAAGGATTGTATTTATTTTAATAAAATAAATTTGTCGGACTTTTCGTTTTCACATTAGACACGTGCAAAGAAAAGGAGAAAACACGCTGCTCTTGCTGTTGTGTGAATGTATGTTTGAATACATAACAGATCTTAGCAGATGGTCTATACATGACGCGCTCTTCAAGTTTCAATCACTTGTATATTGTAAGAGAAAAGACATGCATTAATTGCTTATGGACGTGTGAAGCAAAACATATTTACAAACAAACAGCAAACAATAATGTAATGTTTTCAGCTGTTCTATATTAGAATGAATTTGTTACACACTACGCGATCGCTGTGCTGTTGCATGAAGAAAAAAATCATAAATTAATTTTATAAATAACCAAATTTGACACATCTGTGCCATAACGTCAAATGGTAATTTTAGTTCTACAACCAGTGTCGAAGTCGAACGTTAGCTTGAACCGTCCCGTTTCGGCATTCGGATTACATTACGAGTATGAGTACTACTGATGAAAGCGTAGATTGTATCAGTTGTAAGTTAATATCATTTACTGGATTAACCGCATCCGGAGTCTATGTTGCTTATTATGCACAAAAGCAACCCACTGTGATTGGAAAAAGCATTTTGGGAACATGTGCAATAGGTAAGGATTTTTATTATATTATACTGTGCTGCAAATAATATAAGTTCGTATAAGTCGCCTTTGATAATGTTTGAAGCAAAATTGGTTTGTAAAAATTATAGATACTTATAACATTCAATAAATGAAATTTAAGTTTTAATTTTGCAATATGCAAATGAATATATATATAAATCTTATATGAAATATCTTCACATTCTCTAATTTTTTACTTGAACAGGTCTGGCTTACCTAGGAGTGGCACGATTGACAAAGATTTACCCGTTCACAAAGAAATTGGGCGGTTAATGTCAATATCAACAGAGACGTTAGAATCGGAAATGAATTATTAAACTCACGAAAACGTGTGTACTGGTAGGAACATACGCCTCTTGTACTCCTAGGTCGGATTTTATAGCAGTAATTGTGATTAATTGAGTAGTACCATTAATATTAAGTAATAATAATTATTATTACTAGTATTAATATGTATATAAATATTGTAATATTATTGTAATATTGTAAATATCATGTTAACTTTAAAATTGTATTATAAATATTGTAATTAGACCGTTGGCGTTACCAATAAATGGTTGACGTTATAGTCTGTATTCACTACTCCGCCTAAACTACTCAACCAAACCAATTGACTCCAAACTTGGCACACATGAATTATAAGTCAATAGCTTCCCTGATGCTGATTTTGAGCCAAATCGGACAACGCAACCGTTAGAAACCGCTACAACTTCAAATTTTTAATAGTAACATAAGGTGCAATCGACTCGTCTCCGCATAAAAAACAATTTTTGA
>JAHZNB010002516.1:0-39668 GCA_027744295.1 Callyntrura guangdongensis | reverse complement strand
AGTCACAGCCGGCACAGGGCACAATAATAATCTTACGAGAATTGGATTGAAGATGTGTTGAAGTTCGTAACTCCGTCCGTAACTCAGGAGCTAATTTCACATAGCGATTTTGACTATGATTAGTTGATTATTGGTGCAATTTAGTATCTATGGGACATGGGACTCATCAACTAATCATAAATCGTTTTGTGAAATAGGCTCCAGCTAGATTTAGCATTAGCATACGTGAAACAGAAAATCTTGTATTGAAATTGTATTGACAGAGTCTGTGTCTGTGTGTAACAAATCCTTATCTTTGTTGCCTGACTGTTTTGTCAACTAATTGTCCTTCATATTTAGTAGTGTCTATACTATATGATTTAAGAGGTGCAATCAAACATTTCCATGCTATATTAATCATGCTTTTTAACTTCAATCGTAGAATTTGGATATTACTGATTGAGAGCAGCACTGTAACTGAGGAACAACTGATAAAATGGGGAACAATGCAGAAGATAGTGCGCCCCTTCCGTCAAACAAATTTGACAAAGCTCCGGAAGACTATCGACCTTACAAGTTATGAGTATTTTGTCTAAAAAATTAATATATTTTAATATGCTGCTCTGCATCCTTTCAGAATTTGATGTTGTTTTTTTTTGCTTTCATGGCTATACGACTCATCAACTAGTATGTTTAACCGGAATAAATTTGCAACGAAAAAGTATTATGGTATGCTTGACGCACTGTTTTTTGTGAATTAAAACAATACTGGCAATTTATATTGAATTAAAACTGCCCGGAGTTGTATCAATTTAACGAAAACCTTTAATAATTTTAGGGACTGGTGGAATTGTCTCTTGTAGCACGGAGGAAGGACTTGAAAGCTGTGAAACTCAACTGTAAGCAGTGTAAAATTTATAAAATAACGATGAATGAAATCGAGAGTTCGTTTGAATACTACGACATGACCCAGGAAATCACAGCCCCCGATTTTGCAAATAATCAATACAGTTTGGACCAATTTGCGAATTGTCATCGTAGTACAGTAAATGATGGTGATCCCGATGCAGGCGAAGGTTAGATAATAATATAAACATCCTTACCCAATTATATACATACACATTTATAAAATTATAGTATGTACATATATCCTATATCTAATTTTAGGTGAAATTTTCATACGCATTCCCCCACAAGTAACTACATGGATAACGGGAGCAAACGGCGAGCCCGTATTTCGTCCATTCACCGTACGAGTAGAGTATGCGCTTGAGAATCCTCAAGCTGGAATGCATTTTTATGTTCCGGACGATTCAACTAATTATGAGGTATAAAGTATGATATGCCCTTTTATTGAAAAGTTGTAGACTTGCAGGTTAATATTTCTAATTGATAATTTGTATTTCAGAAAGCGCACATGTTCACAACAAGGTGGCTTAATGAATCTCTTAAAATGGGCGTCCCGTTTTCTTCATGAGGTTTTGCAGCTTTCTTTACTTACACAATTTTGCATTATTTTTCTAGAGATTACATTTTATTTACATTAATGGAAAACATTAATACATTTACTTTCGCCTACCATTTTCCACCCACAGATATTTGAGTATTTTGAAGATTTATTGGCCACGAGATTTCCTTACACTAGTTTTAAAAGTGTTTACGTTCATGAAGCATCTGAAGAAATGATGTCATATGCATCGATGTGTGTCCTTGAGTAAGCAAATATTTAATTGAGAAAATGGGATTCATGAAAAGAATGTTTTTTTATATAAATAATGCCATAACGCTCGTTGCTGCCATTTTTCAGTACGAACCTTCTACATACATCTGCGATAATTGATCAGACGTACATCACCAGGCGATTTTCAGCATTGTCATTAGCAGAACAGTTCTACTCCTGTTTCATCTCAATGCAACATACTTCGGATTCTTGGCTTTCAAGAGGAATTTCAAACTTTCTTTGTGGCCTTTACTTGAAAAAGTTTTTTGGAAACAACGAATATAGGCACTGGATTCATTCGGTATGTCGTTTTTTGCACCGTCATTATTCATTCGAATTGGCATTTAACATAGCTTTTCACTGTTTTCAAATACCAGGAGCTTCAAGAAGTCATAAAATATGAACAGCAGTATGGAGGTATTATTTTGGATCCAAGTCGGTTGGAAAAGCCATCATCTGTCACAGGAATAACAGGCATCTGCACTAACAGTAATACTTCGCTCCAGCAACCCCCTCGTTCTACTCAGGTAAATTCCGTGTTGATTATTCGGATTGCATTTGCATAATTCCTAGTCTGAAAATAACCTATGTTTTCAGTCAACAGAAGGCGGGGATGGAGATTTTTACTTTTCGTTATTGAACCCTCAAACTATTTCTCCATTGTACTTAAAAATCATGGCTAAGAAAGCTCACTTAGTCATTCGAATGTTAGAAGACAGAATTACAAATAAACTCCTTCTCGAGGTAACTGATTCCATTACGCTGTCTTATGTTATCATTATCATATTAATTGAAAGCCCCTTAATTCGCATCTCCAGGTTTTCAACAAACAACTTTCATTGGCCAGATTGTACGTTTCTCAATTGGGACAACCAGGGAAGGGACTGGGTATGAACCCAACGCAGGCATTGGGAACAAATACACCTGCCAATCAGGCTGCTCAAGGTGGTATGTTGTGACGAAACTTTTTTTCCACATTTTAGTTAAATAACATATTTCGAATTTGTCTCTTTACTCTACGATTGAGCATGTTATTGTATATTCATTTATTTGATAGCTCCAGGAGTCAATTTGTCAAGTCCCATGTTAATAAGTACAGGTTCATTTACAAGGTCAATATTCACAGTCACTGGAAAAGACATGACAGCGTTTTTGGAACAATGGGTCAGACAAGGAGGTCATGTGAGGTTTCACATGTCTTTTATTTTTAATAGGAAACGGTACAGTCCTATCGATATTATAAAGTCTTAACCTTAAGGGCAACATGCGCCAATATTTTCATCAATATTTTTTACATACATAACTAACCATGTTATCCTGAACTATTTAGAAATACCGTTGAACTAGAGCTGAAACAAGAATGTTTACAACAGTTGGGTGTTAGAAGATATGTGGGCCCCTTAACTGTGGCATTGCAAGAGTTGGATGGTACTTTTAAACATGTGCTTCAAATTGAAGGGACTCACGCCAAAGCTGATATTGTTTGCCATTCTAAAAGTAGAAGACAAAAGAAAAAGAAAATTCCATTATGCACAGGCGAAGAAGTTGATATGGATTTAAGTACTATGGAGTAAGTTTGAAAATATTTTTACTACTGACATTCAAATCTCATAGTCAATTGTATATATTCCTTATTTTTTAAAACTTAGTGCTGATTCGCCAGTTCTTTGGATACGCCTTGATCCAGAGATGACACTGATTCGTGCAGTGGATACCAGACAACCAGATTTCCAATGGCAATACCAACTTCGCCATGAAAGAGATGTCACCGCACAAATCGAAGCTATTTTGGCATTGGAATCGTAAGGCTTTTTGGTGTTAATGTTCGTTTATGAATAATGGGGAAGGGGTCAGTGGGTTTAGAATTTTAAAAGGTATTATCGATTTCATAACAGATTTCCAACTCAACAGACAAGGAATGCGCTGGTGGATTTAATTGAAAATGAGCAAGCATTTTATAAAGTCAGATGCGAAGCTTGCTACTGCTTAACAAAGGTTATACGTGTGTCTTTTCCGTAATTTTGTAAAATTTACCTTTAAAAGTTACCTTTAACTCCTGTTTTATCGTAAAATACATTTAGATTGCAAATTCAATGGTATCGACTTGGAGTGGACCACCAGCAATGCTTGGAATCTTCAGAAAGCTATTTGGATCTTTTTCTTGTCCTCAGATTGTGAAACAGAATGAGTTCTCAAATTTACAACATTACTTTTTATTAAAGGTACTCGAGTCACATACCTATAGTATGTGTACCTATATACTGTATAGAAATAGACACGCGTTATTCAACTGATAGTGTTTTATAACCCGTTATTGGAAAATGTTTAGAATGGCTCCTTGTTGTTTTATTTCAGACTATACCAGTTGCAATGGCATCGCTCCGTAACGTGCACGGAATTTGCCCCTCTGAAGTTCACAAATTTTTGATTGATTTGTTCAAATTTAACGATAATTCAAGGAATAGATTTTCCGATAACTATTACAGAGCGGCACTTGTTGAATCATTAGGCAATACTGTGACACCAGTGGTCTCTTTATTACACCCAGGGTAATTTATCATTGTCATCAGGCTATGCTTCGTAGTAAGAAAAATTGCATTCTTTAGTGGTTTTGGATTTTATTCGAATGAATAGGAGCGACATCACGGCGGAGTCCTTGTCATCAGACACTAGGATAATTATGGAAGAAATTTCCCGTTGTTTAAATCTTGAAAAAATGTTGCAGTGCTACAAGTTCACTGTGACCATCGAAAGTTTAAAAGCACTACGAAAATTGCAAAAATTTGGTCATTTGCCAAATCATGCCGAGCTTTTTAAAGACTACGCTTGTTATGGCCAATTTCATGGTAAGACAAGTTTTCCATAAAAGTACATTAATATAGCTGTAAAAGTGCGTTATTCTTTTTCGGGTGTCCCAAGAAAAAGTTACAAAATAAGTGACATCCGACTGATAAAATTTAATGCCTTTTAACCCTGCCCTCAAATGTGTAAAAAACGATTTTGTTTGTACTTAGATGTTCGTATAGCAGCGTTGGACGCAATTGTTGATTACACTAAAACAGATGGTAAACTTGACGATGTAGAATACCTCCTCGACATTGTAGAAAATGATCCAAACCCAAAGATGAGACATGATTTGACTAGACTTATTGTTCATTGTCTGTCCGAAAAATCCGTATGTTATCTTTAAATTTCTATTTACGGTGATACTCCTGTTAAAATTTGGTGTAAATAAAAAAAGTGTTATTATCATGTCTAGAACGATCGAAGAAGTAAAACAAAGTCTCCATTCCACAACAAATCCGTAGCTTTGCAAATATGGAGAAAGATGAAGTAAATTTCTAAACAAGAAAATATACTTAATTTCTACCTTAATATTAACAACTCTTTAATATAAATT
Source organism: Callyntrura guangdongensis (assembly GCA_027744295.1). Taxonomy (NCBI): domain Eukaryota; kingdom Metazoa; phylum Arthropoda; class Collembola; order Entomobryomorpha; family Paronellidae; genus Callyntrura; species Callyntrura guangdongensis. Next base: position 34,569 of record JAHZNB010002516.1, on the reverse strand, counting down.
TGAATACATGAGGCCCTTTTTAAACTCAGTTATGATCTCACAAATGATGCACGCCTCCGGTGTGACTTGGTTGACCTTTACTTCATATTGTTTGGAACTAAAAAACCATCTTGCCTCATGGACGAATCGCAGCAAAATTTATCAGAAGAAATTTCATCCCGACGCAAGTCTCCACTAACTGTTCGCGAAGACGTTGATATCCTTAAAAAGGTAATTTTGTTAACAATTATATAAAGATATTATTATTATTGAAGATGTTTATTTCGACCAGCATAAGTATTTATATAAAAAATATTTATGTTTTGCTTTAGGAGCCCGAAGAAATTGTTGAAATAGACCTACCCTCTCGCTCTCGTATTTTGTCGTCAAAACAAGGATCAGTTGCATCTGATAATTCGGCCGAGTTGCCTGATGCATTGGATTCGTCACTTCCAACCTCGTTTGAACCGGAAATGTTCAAAAACGATAATGAACAACCAAAGATAATACAAGAAGTCGTAGAAATTGATGACACTAAATCGCTTGATGTCAAAGAGATCGAAGTTGAGACAGGAGAATCATCACAACCCAAGAAACACAGCCACCATCATCATAGCAAGGTGATAGCACACCCGTTAATTGTTTTCGCGTTCTGATTTAATGAATGAATGATTTGATGATAAAAGCTAACCACTTACTTTTCCTTTTTAATTCCGACAATTCCGAAATTAAATTATTAAAAATATTTTCTGTTTTACAGGCAAAGAAGAAGAAAGACAAGAAAAAGAAACATAAACACAAGCATAAACATCATAAACATTCACATGAGCACAAAAAGAAAGTCAAAGAGGAAACTCTCAGCTCCGCTAGTTCCGCAAGTAACAGTCCAGCTCAAAATTAATGTCAGTATGCTAACTATAGTATCATTGCATTGTAAGTGAATTTTGAACAAAAACCAATTTGCGCCTTGCGCCTGTGCAAAGTGCATATGTGATTATAATTAAAACAAAGCGAATTTTTACATGTTTTACACATTACATAGGTACATATGTTTACGTTTTTAATTAAAACAAACATGTCGAAAATAAAATCAAAACCAGAGAAAGTATCTCTGTAAGCTTTAATTGCTTTAACTTTATTGAAATGAAATATACCACGAACAAATGAATAGTCAAGTAGGATGACAGAATGGATTGTGTGGGAAAACGTTTAAAGTAGTGGCTAGCAAATCAAAAGTATGTGTCGTTCTTTATCATCCAAGTAAGTCTACAAGCAAGTATTCTATTATATTTTGTTAATCGTTGTGGTTGGAAGTTGGGTATTGTGGGTAGAACAATGTTTAGGTAAGATATAGTAAAGATTATGAGATGTTTGTATGAGTGTACATATTTCATAAACTCCTTAATTTGAACTTCACGTGGCATACTTCGTAGTATTTACATAATATCATAATATCAATACTATTTATTATCAAGGTGAATTCTTTTATCTTGTTATCTTTACCCATTATACAAGAATTTAATACGGCTACTCCGTCATACATACGCAGTAAAAAAGTCTTTCACTCTTGGCCTATTGACAAAATGTTGCGCAGAATCCAAAGGAGTGTCGGTGCGTCCTTTCACCGGCTAAATAGTTGAAACCCTTTTTACGTAGGTATGTATGTATCTAATTTTTCACACTTCTCACATACGTACCTGCCATATAGTAGTTAAAGTAAACTTCCTACGCCATAGGCCATACGTTTTGGTTATATCTTGCACACACGTCTCCATTCAAATGATAATTTTATACTAAATCAGCTAAATTTATTTTATCGTTGCTTCTATTTAAAAAATCAGCACTAGTTAATAGTCGTTGTGCAATAAAGACATTTTCTACGTTTCAAGTGAGTATCAACAAGCAAGCAAAAAATAGTTCAATCTACTCATAATGACATGCCTACTTGGCTGAAGAGTCAACAACTCGTTTTTCATGTTCCACGTTCCAGCTTTAATCTTCAATCCTAGTCAGCACTTGGTCTATGATGATGGCGATGATAACGACATGAACTCTACTTTTGTATTTTGTATACTGCATCAATGAATTAGCTTTGCGATACCACCTCTATTTTGTTATATATTTTGTAGGAATCAGTGTTTCTACTTTCCACTTCTCCGTCGTAGACAAACAATGAGTAAACCAGTAGCGAGTGACGTCAGATAACCTTCAACTCTTATTGCCAGTTCAATTTCATGGCCAGGGGTTTTTCATATAAATACAATTTGCATCTGCAAACATTGAGCATGTTACGTTACTTGCTACACACATCCAACGCCGCGTGTAGAGGTTAGGCCGGTTTTGCACACACGTCTCGTGTGATGGATTATTTAAGAGATGTATGGAGTTTTGTCGCTATCTGCCTCTTTGCCTCAAGTGCAGGGTAAGAGAAACAATGTACGTCGTTTTTAAAAATAAAATGTGATGATAATGTTTTGTATGTTTAGCAAGGTAGGTTTTGCGACATCGGCATTTTTCTGTGAGTTTTGCCTACTATTTATGTTTACATGAAATAAATGTAGTCAAATTTTCCATCATTTTGCCAGGAATTTGAGTAAGCTACATGTTTTCACTTGTTTAGGTCAGAAAAGCTGTGATGTCGATGTCGGTATGGAAGGAAGTCTGAACTATGTGGAAAGAGTAGAGTGTAAGTAGCTTCGGTATTATTCATGTAATAGCATGGCTTGGAATTTGGAATACTAAATGCGCCTAAATTATTTCGCACTTTTTTTGTGTAGTTCACACTTTATTGTAGTGTTGTGTGTAGCTGAAGATTACTATTTTGTCAGTACAAATCGCGATTCGTCAGTATGAAGTATAATATGCATTGAATTCAATTTTATGCAAAATAGGTTGGGCTCTAAATGCTTTCATAATTTCCTTGAAGACATTATGGGATTTATTTTTTCCTTTTCTTCGATTGAATACACACTGTTATTAATTTTCGAACAATTTATTTATCTTTATTTATTTGCGTTGAGTTAATATTAACAAGAACAACTCATTTAGAAATCAACTGCATAACCAATAACGCGAGAAATAAATTGTCTGTTTTCCGTAGCTAAACTGCATTTGGAATATTGTTTTGGAATCACAAAAATACACCTCGAAAACTTTTTTGTATTTTATAAAGTTTGTCTTATCTGTAATTATATAAATGCTTTAGAGACATGAACAAATAACAACCACCTTTTTTGGTTAATAAATAGACTTTGACTAAATATCTATTGATTTTGTATTGTGTACGACGTTAGTGAACAATGCAACGAGTATGCATTTTTGTAGGGTTGCAGTGCAGCCAAGAGAAATTTTACAAATAATTTTCCCACTAATAAACGTAAGTATTGATGACGTGCTTAATTTCATAAAGTTTTAGTTTTTTTACGAAATTAATTTCTTATTTTTTTCTTCACTTTTAAGTTCTGTCATTTATTTGTCCGAGACTAACCAGAGAGCCAGGTTGTCTAATATTTTTCATTCTTTTAGTAAACACTACACATTCATTCATTCGCCTGAAACTAAATGATGACTACGTATTTACATACATACTTACATTCAAGGTTATCGTACAATAGATGCAATATAAATACACACATCTTACAAACTAATTAACAACAATGATCACCTTGAGTCACCCCATTAATTCTGCCATATCTATATCTGATTTTTTAATCCTTGTTAACAAAATCTTTTCATTGTTTTAAGCTACATCATTTTACTAATTATTATTTTAACAAATTGCCTTTATAAACAAATCAGTTCCCAACAAACGTGACATTGTTGAACAACAGAGATCCATTGACTTTGTTGAACAAGTTGATTAATACTTTTTTGAAAAACTGCAACTACAGTTAACCAATCAAAATGTTATTTGTGTTCATAGATAATTTGCAATTTAATGCTAATTATTTTGTAGATACGTACACTTTCTTTTTCAAATTGACAAATTTGTTTATTTTAGTATTATTTTTAAAATGGTTGTGGCAGATACATCTAATTGGTATTATGAAATCTGAAACATTTTTGGAATAATAATAGTGTTAAGGGATGATTTGCATATTAATTGTACACTTTAATAGCGTTACAGCGAGGTTATATCGAGATTTATCTTTTAGTGTTTGTCATAATACGTAATCAAACATGGTTTGTAATAGGTACAATTGGATAACTATTTTCAGTATCCTCATCGCCGACGAATGAGAATCGTGTATTATTGGAACTGTTACTGGTGCTAACTGTGCTACTACTGCCACCACATATAATATTGGCAGCGAGTGTATTATTACTACTGTTATTACTACTATTACTGCTAGCAGGTGTGCTACCAGTATTATTTGTATTATTACCATTACTAGAATTTAAACATTTTCTATTAAGTCGCTTGACTGCTTCTTTGATGAGACTTCCAGACTCCAGTAGTTCCTGAAGCAATTGATAGGGATCATCAGTTCTGCTAAACTGCTTCGTAATACTACTGCTACTACTGCATCCTTTGGCAACGCTGCTGGCCCACCAGTTCTTTTGATGAGAATTGGACTTTGTTTTACCAATACTTCCAGGGGGGTTGGGGTGAAATCTCCTATAGTAGCTGTTATGGCCTTTATTATTCACACTACTGCTACTTGAAGAACCGTTACTACCAGCGTTTCCTGACATACTACTACCACCAGACTTTCTATGGGACTGCAATTGGGTAAAGTTCATTGAGCGGACGTGAGAATAGGGATGGTTCCTTCGCCGACGACTGCTACCATCGTTGCTACTGCTGCTATTATTGGGAAACCCTAAAGGACTAGTACAGTGATGATGAATTATGAGGTCATCGGAACCATTTCCACTGGAAGGACTGATGTATCCACTTGTTGTGTTATTACTTAACGGTCCACCGGAAGTCCAATGATGATGATGAGAAGAGACAGCGCATTTACTACCACTGCTAGATGCATTAGGGGCCATTTGTAGTTTGTCTCGAATGTTTAGCACCAAAGAATCAACGTCATCTAAGTCCACATCTAAATCATCAGAATCTTGAATAGAAACAGACTCTGACCCAGAGTGTGATACAATATCATCGTCGTATTCCTCTTCATCTTCACTGTTCACAGGGGGAATCCCATTGATTGTTATGTACTCTGACAAACTGTATGCATTGGTGTTGGGGCTATTGTTCGTTAGTGTATTCATTGGTGAGCCCATGATCATTCCCAGGCCAGTGCTATCAAATTTTCCATAGCCCAGTACTGGACTCACATTACCGTAATAACTTCCCTTCCCAATTCCGCTCATGCCGAGATTCAAGGGGAAATAGTCTGGGGCCTTCTTCCCCGGCATATCTGCGCTGGATACTTCCTTTTTATCTGTTATTTTGAACTTTGGTTTTTCACTTGAAAACAAACATGTAATGATGAAATAATCGTGTTTGCGTGTGGCTGATGTTGTCGTTGCTGCTGTACTTTGGTCTTGTTGTCAAAGATAGGAAATGTAGGCTTGTCCGTACCTTTTCTTATCGTTCGTACCCAAACAACAAAATAGAACTGGGACAAAGTTCGTGGGACGATTTCCTTTTCTTCCGTTCACCCTCAATATTCTTACGTTGATGTTTTTTGTTTCGTTCAAACTTTTTACGTTTTAAATGATCTCTCTCATACACATACGACGATGGTTGGTTTTTTGTCCAGTTCTCAATTTAATAATAACAAGGGGGACCTTGAATTGTTCCTATCCTCGTACTCAACGATGCTATATAGTGTACTCTTTCTATTAGTCCGTGTACATCGAATGAGGTAACTTCTTGAATGGATCAATGGGTGGGTAGGAAAAAAGATTTCGTTCGCATCATATCCGTGGGATCCAAATGAAAGAGATGTTTTCACTGAGTCCCCTCGTCTCAGCAGAAGAATATAACTGGGTCGTATTTTTCGTCGTATGCTCCCTTTTTATTCTTTAATGAAATCGCTGTGTCCTTTGTTGTGAATCTGTAATTTTTAAAAGGAAACGGAATATTTAATAAGGTTTAGATATTTCTAAGGACATATATAACGTGAAATCATCTCTTTCCTTTTCTCCTGCCCGTTTAAACTCGGCACAACTTCTCATGCTATTGAAAGAAATTGGACTGACGCAATGATTCGCGATTCGCATGACACTTTCATCTTTAACAACACAATAAATACTGTTTTATCTGTACGATAATTTTAAAAATTTCACACCACTACATATATTCCTATTTCGTCTAGCAGCTGTCATGCGTGACTGATTTTACTTTGTCGACTTTTTATATTATGAATGATAAGGTATGTTACGCAAAAAAAAGAATTTCGTAAAGTTTGAAGTTCCTTATGAATATGAGTTTAGATTTTGTGAAAACCGAGGATATATGAAAAAGATGACTTGTGAAGTTTGGGTTTTTTAGCTATCATTTATCATCACGCCTTATCCTTAAATTGATGTTTTGTGGGATTATTTTTCCCATGATTTCGCTCAGGCAGCATATATGCAATATACATACGTATGAACTATGAACTGACTTGCCGCACACACAAACATGAATTAAAGACGATTACATAAATAATGGGATTTGGGTTGTTGAAAATTGCAGACGATTAGAGACGTATATTGTAAACCCACTCGTCACCTTGTGGCAAGACACTCCTTCCTATTTTTTACGAACTGGTCTAGTTTATATTTCTCATTTAACACAACACTGGAGCTGTTATTAATTGCTGGCATTCAAAACTGCCTTTTATTCTCGATTATCGTGGTAAAATGTTGTCATTACAGGGTACAGTAGTGGGACAAAAAAATAGTTTTACTTATACGCAACAAAAACTCATGAATATATGATCAGAGTTAATATTGCACATCAAAAATTTATTTTTAAGTTTGTCAGTCGTGACGTATGGTCTGCTAGTTATGTGAATGAATGAATAGCACCACGAAGTATAAATTATACTATATACTTGCATAATAATAATAAGCCCTATTGTAGTCATCATTCATGTGGGCCTGGACAGCGAACAACTCCGGATTGAAAATTTCTGATTCTATTCATAAAACTTTTTGGCTTTTCTTATCTACTGAGATTTTGTCGGCGGTTGGTTATTAGGTAATCGTTTCCGTTTAAAACGGATTGATTTATACTTTGGTATATAAATAACATTTTAACAAGAATTTTAGAGATGTATTATGCTTGTATAACACGAATTACCTAGGCTTATTCTTTAGCAAACCAGTTTCATTCATATTTTAATGCAAAAAGACCTCCCTCTGGTACCGTACCACCAACTATGTGTATTGTGTACCAACAAGCAAATAATTCAAATAAATATGAAGGTAGTAAAGTTGTCTACGGGATCCTGCATACAGAACGTCTCAGGAAGGGAGAGGGTTCTTTCTTGGCCCTAGCGTAACATCAAAACATTACGGCTTGTTAAAATAGTGTGTAACACAGGGGGTGGATCCAAAATAAAGGTTTACAGCTTTACAGTGTAGCGTTATTTATGCACAGTCTGCGTGAAAAAATACAAACTTCCTTTTTGTTCTTATCTTGAACTTTTATCTAACTTGAATTATTTAATCAAAACAATAACACTCCATCCAACTATTTACATCATCATCATCATCATCAACCGCGAGAAAGAACACACACACATCAAGCAAACGGTAAAAGATGTACTACTAAAACGCAAAGAATATTGGCGCACACAAAGTCAAGTTTGCCATAAAAAATGGGAGTCGGCATATATAGTAAACTGTTTATATTTTACAACTATTACCAAATCCAATAATCCTTCTATCCCCTCTCTACAAAATATTTGGTGCAATGGCAATGATACTATCTTTCTGATACAAAAAAAAATCAGCAAATTTGCTAGCCATCCTCCCTATACCTACAACCTACAAAATGTCTTCCTTGGTAAAAATGTACAAATAAGTTGGTACGTTCAGAGAGTACACACTTATTTTAATACTAGTACGGATGTTATAGGCTGATGATTATATGATATGAATGCGTGAATGTTGTAATGTGTACACATGTAGCACGTCTGGGATAACTACAAGGTCACATTGGCTAACGTAAAAAGCCAGTTACAGCGGTAGACATGATCGTGTCTATATGAGAAACCATTTTTCAGGTATATTATCATTAGTTAACCACAAAACATTCCTGCCTGTCTACAATGGATGATGTACACGGTATTTAATGGTGCTGTTTGTAAACAGACTACAAACCACCATCAGCGCACACACAGCACTTGTAAACGACGATATATAACGCATTTTAAATGATTATGTTTCAACCATCTCGAAAAAACTGGAGTTGAACGATATTATGTAAACTTGTTAAGAGGGAGGAAGAACCACTAAATGATTTTATAGTATTATGAGGACGTACCTATTGTATAACAAGTAGTGTGCCTATAATTTATTTTTAAATAAAAATAATGTTTACATTTACGTTTTTACAACAAAACAAAAAAAAAGAAATTGGCCTTCAATCTTCTTATTATTATCACGTCGGCGCTGCAAAGGTCACTACACAGCTAACATAATACTGATAAATGTGTATAATATTTTAACTAACTACAAACGTGATAGTAATCGTAAAAAAAGTATAGTAGCTTGCTAATACGAAGGTAATAATGTGTAAATTTGTGCACATGTAAAAACGTACTACATATATTGTATAATAGTACTCTATAATCAAGTCGATCATAATAAATGTTATTGTCTAGGTCTTCAACTTGAACTCAATGAAGTTCAGGTAAGGCAGTAAGGCGACATTGAAAGAGGACAGAGCTTACATAAAAAAACTGTATATTATATAGGTAGGTGGATATATTTTTGTGTAGGCAGATATAGATATATGGTACAATGGGTTGTGTGTATCGTTGAATATTGTATATGGGAGATTGTTTTGATATTGTAGCAGCACCAACACAACAACCGCAACCATTCAATGAGGGTGTTGTTTACTCATTATTAACCATATTGATGCGTACTACTAATCGAAAGAGACAATTTTCAAGCACTGTGGTGTGTCATGCTAATTATTCTCCACCTCGGTAATAGTTAAAAATACTTACTTTTTTTATTAAAGATCCAACAAATCCAATTTTTTGTGTACTACAGCAAACTTTTGAAAAATACTTAACTTTCCTGCAGATATTACTTTTGCTGGTAAGATGGTTTGAACTTTATGAGGATATCTTTGCTGTTTATTTATGCCAAAATTGACGCCACTTTTAACACAGTAGCACTGTTACGGGCTGGAACGTAAACAGAAAACTGTAAGTACGTTTACAACTACTTGAAATAGTAATGATGATGATGATACAGTTTCTCAAGCACGAGCAATTTTTTTTCTGTTTTGCTCATTCACTTGCACAGTCTCTCGATATTATATGTACTTATTATACTGCGTGAGTACTTGCAACTTGTATGTACCTCTATGCCTCTACAAACAAGATGTTTTAACTCGTACCCAAGCCTGAGCTAGATATACAACTTTGTGAGAGAGAAAAAAAATGACAAGTCTGCTTCGATTCGTCGTCGCAAGTGAACTGACGACCGAGCGGACAACTTGCCCGATTTCGTTTTGCCAGAGATTACTACTACTACGTGTACGTGCATACCTACTAACCAAGCACAAACACAGAGGAGTAAACTATGATGATGATGATGATGGGATGTTACAATAACAACAACAGAGTTTGTGTTGTTGTTGAATGTGTACATTCACAGAAAAAATACCAAACTTCCACTTGGTCGACGAGATGCTATGAGGAGCGTAGTAACGTGTAACGTAAAAATAAACTCATTATAAACGAGTTGTTATATAGGTAGGTGCACGTTGTTTTTATATGCATATTATGACGCGACTTGGGGTGATGTATGTACGTAATACGTATATATGCCTCCACTGATAAGTTTGTGTGGACGGATAGTGGTGGTGGATGCGTGTCGGCATGATATTATGCCACATACGAAAAATATAAATATAGTCTTCTTCTTTGTATGAAATGAATAATGGATGCTTTGAATATCCCCATTCGGTGTACGTCTGTGTACTCAACCAACAGCAACCCAAACAATTTGGTGATTTAGTAAGGAAAAGTAGCAGCTTTGCTGGTGCTGCTCTTTACTGCACTGCTACCACTGCTGCATAACACAGCCTAAAGTGTAAATGGATTAGTAAAAGAGTAGTAAAGTATATTACCTATGCATTTAGCCCGGACTCTTTGGCTTCTTTTCCATAGAATTTCATTGTTGCATATACACAAAACTGAACGTCGGAACTTAGGAGGAACCATAATAATATACAACATATAAATATGCATGTATACTACCAACAACGCCAACGTATGTACCAGTTTTCATTATTATTATTATTATTGACTGGTTATTTAATCGGACGAGCTGTACTGTACCGTCGTAAAGGTTCATACGACTAGATATTATTACAGAAAAGGTATTTTCTGTATATCCGCTGTTGCGTACTACTCCAACGCAACAACAAGCATCTTCTAACTTGTAAAATGCATATAGCATTTTCGTTCATAATTGTAAGTTCGTCTGTCTCATTCTAGGTTGAATGTTGAACAAAAAGAAGACGTGATGAATACATATTTAGAACGTAATGTTTTGTCGTGTCTTTTGTGGATATAAGTTTGGTACAGCTTACTACTCAGCAACAGGCACAAGCATACAACTCTTTGATGCTCTCTACTTTATATTATGGCAAGGTAATGGTTTGTTTTGGTTTTCAATGCATAACAATTTCGATTGTCTGATCGCAATCTAAACGCAGACAAAAACAAAAATGAAACGTTAACACCATCACACACGGTATATTCACGCAGAGTCACAAGTTATATCTACCTTAAAAAGATAAAAGATTTGGATTGGAAAGGTGCAGTAAAATTATTTTAAAGGATTGATTGAGGGTCTCATTTACCTTGCTCAAACAAACGGCATAACAGGTAATATGCATGATATGTATATAAAAGGGTACAAAGTACAACAAAGAAAAATATAAAAGCTTGTTCGTTTTGACTTTACATGCGCGTCTTCTTTCGTACGCAGTAGTAGGTATTGTCACAGTCAAAATATTTCATTGAAATGACCATAGCGTGGTAAGTGACAGAAGAAAAAAATGTTTGCTTTAGAGAACCCATTATTCTTATTTTTTTATTTTGTTATTGAACTCAACATTTGAGGAGAAACAAAGAATAATTACTGTTAAAACAACTAAACTATAAACAAAACAAAAAAATATTTTAAAACCCCCTCATTTGTAAAGCATAACATTCACCGTCGTCACCATTTACACTGATTATACTCATCTCAGGTACAAGGAAGAAGCTTTTTTACTTCAAAGTTGTAAAAAATACTTCTGTCTGTGCATTTTTTTGTAAATAAGGATGACCAATTACTGTTGTTATTCATCATCATCATCATGATGCATATGCTGTAGGTAGTATGTGTTTATGTATAGTAGCCTACACTGCAATCTACACCCATCATGTAATCTGTACAATATTTAATGCTACATATTATAGACTTGCTTAGTTAGATGTAAGAGTAGTCATTTCGTTTGACACGTATTTGCAAGATTTTTTTTTTCATTCAGAATTACTTTGTGTAACAGGAATCAGTTAATTTTGATGACGCATTCGTAAGAAGATACAACGTAATGCGGTATACATCACGCTGAAAACATGACTCGATATGTACTCGTGTTTTCTACAGACGCATCTCTCTCTTTCCTCTCTATTCGTAGTCTTCGTCCATTCAATTCTACTGAATAAAGAACAAGTTTTCCTGTGCAGAGTGCAAACGTTTGTGAAGATTCTTAGGGTAGCGTATGAACTATCGTTGTTGTCATATTTTATAAACGATTATCTGCATCTTAGAATTATAGGAACGTTGACTCACCCCTTTTATATGGTAGTTAATTGTCAACATTGCATTTTATCATCATCATATGTATGTATGTATGTAGCAAACAATAACATTTCGTCTCGTTTTTTTACATTTTACCTCAGGGTGAAATGAGGAACGCATGTATGTAAACAAAACAAAAGCGTTACATTTTACTGCATGCAGTGATACGAAGAAGAGGGAAAACGTAACAAAATATTTTCATCACTATCCCGTCCCGGACGCCAAGTCAAGAAACTGCTTCGGCATTTATTTACACAGAAGACGCAGCTGCTGTTTTATCATCTTTCGTGGAACGTTCGTTTGAAGTAACGTCACTCTTATTTTGCTGTAGGTTGCTTTACAAAGTAGCCGTGAAAGGAGGTAAACATTCATTTCTATGCAGTCATTCTACTATAGATGTTTTCCTTTTTCTGGTCAAGTGAGTTTATACTGTGACTATGAAAAGGTTTAAGGAAAGTAAGACATGTACATTACGTTACCCACATTTTTCTTTATACACTCTTGTTTGCGCATGTATATAGATTTACAAACAATTTTCAAGTGTACGATGGAAAAAAGCCTGGTTCTAGCTAAAAGTCTTTTCTTCAAAGAGAGTCTCGACAATTCTTTAAAAACAAACTACTAAGGAATTTCATTCCTTTGTCAGCTCGGCTCTGTTTCTAAAAGTCCCAAACAAACCCGCCGGTATTTCTACAGTAGTAGTACCTCTAGGCATTTCTTTAAATTTACCTACATGGTGTATTACTTTTTGTCTACGTTTACTCGAGTCATTTCTATTGAATGTTGTGGTATTTTCATCGACTCCGTCTTCCTATTTGTTGCGTGCTACTATTGCATTGCCACAAAATTTTTATTACATATGTGGAGAAAAAATATTTAGGGGATGGTGACTTTGTAAATCGACCGTGTTAACGGGCTAGGAAAGTTTCATGTGCGTTTAGCTGTTCGAAAGTTACTATGAATAATAATTATTAGTGAATAATTAAAATGAGCAAAAAAATTGTAGATGTTTACCATTTCGACTTGAAACCCTTGAAAATCTTAAGGAATACTTATTTCTGCCATATTCTTAATGAATACTTTTCCTTAAGTCATTAAGGAGTCTCCCTATAAGCTCCCATTTAAAATGTATGAAGCAAAATTGGTCTACATAAAAGTTATACCTACCTTACGTTAGAAACAAGCTAGATTCTTAACTGAGGTATGATTAAACATATATCACTGATTATTCTTTGTTGAAAGTTACTATGAATAATAATTATTAGTGAATAATTAAAATGAGCAAAAAAATTGTAGATGTTTACCATTTCGACTTGAAACCCTTGAAAATCTTAAGGAATATTTATTTCTGCCATATTCTTAATGAATACTTTTCCTTAGGTCATTAAGGAGTCTCCTTTCCTATAAGCTCCCATTTAAAATGTATGAAGCAAAATTGGTCTACATATACGTTATACCTACCTTACGTTAGAAACAAGCTAGATTCTTAACTGAGGTATGATTAAACATATATCACTGATTATTCTTTGTAAGCAGAAGCCATGTAGTGCACAAAATGTCATGTCAATGTGATGATGCTTACATGCTTAAAAATCTTGAAAAATGTCAGTGATCTATCTGAACAATGAGTTAACTCGTTAGCTCTTTGTTAACTTTTTGAAATCTATTCTTTGAAATCAGTCAAGCTACCTTCAATGAAAACGAAGCGACGGTTGAACAGACAAAATATATTGCAACATAATCTAAAAGTGCATAAAAATCGTTACATTGCATTGAGATGTTGGTGATGCTGTAGCAAATAGTTCCGCAGTTACGCGTACGTGTCTAGTTTTCAAGACAATAGGAAATGCAAGGTTAGCACTACTGTCAATGTGAAAATGTTAACTACATATTGTTGTATACATGTTCGAGTATTATGTGAGCTGCGCAGTAAATAATGACTTTGTTATATAAGCAGTTTAAGCACACATAGTAATTCTTATAATGACGTTCATTATGACTATGACCACTGGCCAGACAAAGTAAGATGAAATGAAGTGTATTTCATATAGATACTGCGTGTACATCGAAAAGCAGGTCATGCAATACTAATAAGTAAAGACAACACACAAAAACTGCCACCTTTTTAAAAGGAAAAGAAAGAAGTGTTTACTTCTTTTGAGTTAAGGAAGTTTTGTGTTTCTAAAAGTGTGTACCTATTCCTGTAAAAGATTTCCATCATCTCTAATGGTACACAATGAAGTGAGGTGAAGGTGGTCGCATACAATAGGTAGCCAGAGACAGCCATTATAGGTGGAATGATGCAACAGAAAGGGCAGTTGGCACTGTTGGCAACACTTATTATTATAATGGAGGTAGAGAGAGAACCCTTGGGTATAAATATTACTGAATTCTAGATCTACAGTAGGAATATGAGTCCCGTTCTCGTCCCTTTCTGCCTTACACCTATTATAAGAATTTCTTAAGAGACAGCAGCCGGTCTCGTACCACGTACCAAAATCATTTATTGGTCCAGTGAAATACAAGAAGTTTTTTTTTGTATAAAAAAGGTAGTAAAAAGAAGCTACAATGCTAGATTTACTACAAAGGTACAAAAATACAACGCAGCACACCTGGCTTGTCTATAGCTAACAACAATGCCAGAAGCAGTAAATTATATAGCAGACACGCGTAATCAAACCATCCGGTCCTTCGTGTAAACACGAAATAAGTTTGGTATGGGGATGGGTTTTATATAGAAAAGTTCCTTAAAAAATTAACATACATACATACAGCCCGGGTCTTTGTATTGCAATAGCTTTCGCTCTTTAAAAATACGAATTCTTTCATGAACAACAACAACTGTTCTAAAGATACAGTATTTTGAAGAAACCATGCATAGCCCAACTCACCAATCATCTATACAGGTCATGAATGGACTAACGATACTAAGATATTGAACCGTTGCGTTTGTACACGTACTAGTAACCTAAGTGGTCTAGCCGTCATAATATCATTGCTATTTTATCTAATACTATATAATATTATTGTGTACAATATACTTGTATCTTCATCATTTTCCTTATGCAATTATGAAATTGGACGATACAAAAGAGAAAAATACACACGCGGCACTCGCCAACCTTTTGTTAAGTAAACACCTTGAATATTCAGGATGAGAAAAATCTTGCGTGTACTTGTTTCGCTTCTTTTCCTCTTTATCGACGAATACCGCAAAAAACATGCCACTGACAGCTAATCATTATAACCAATGTATGTATGTATACAGTCTTTACTCGTATTCACTCTGAAGGAAACAATTCAATGGTTTTTTGCAAACCATATTTTACCAAAAACAGAGTGCAAAAATGTAAACATGAATACGCTGCAAACCAAACGTACCTAACTGCCTTTTTGGTTTACACGGACGTTTTTGCTGAAAAAGTGTTTTTGTAGAAAAACGGACATACAGCTTTTCTTTGATAATATGACTTGCTTTTGTGTGCACAGCCCAGTATGCGTATGCCATCTTTGTCATTTATAAAACTGGAAAGTTCCAATTTAATCCTACTACCGTGAATGATGGAATTTTTTATTATTTTTTTCGTTGAAACGTTGTTATTACGATGTTGATAGTGTATATTTTTATTTTGAGCCATACGGTATTACGTGACACATTGAGAAGTTTCAGCTCTCTAGTTCATAAAAACAAAGGAAAGTAATATGACGTGTGACGTGTTAGCTAACATTAGTCTATATGGCAGTTTACAGTAGGTAACCAATAACATATAGATATATAAATTTAATACGAATCTGTATTTCATATGTCAAGTTGGTTTGTTGCTGTTTTGTAAGATTACAGTAGCTGTTAAAGCTTGAATTTATTTATGTGCTAATGTATAGTGCTTAAGAGATGATGAGTAAGTGTGACCTTGTAGATCACTGTCACACCACACACTTATAATGTGATCAATGAACACACTATTAGTCAGTAGTCATGAGCAAAAAACGGATACCACTCACAATTATACTCTACTACACACATTGTCTAATAATAATACCAATTCCCGAATAGTTTATGTCAGCAAAGCTGCCAGCTTTGTTTGTTTATAAAATGATCACTGATCATGAAAATGTGATAAGCATTATGCCGTATTTGTTTTTGATACTGAGGCATTGAGCTGACGAACCAAAATATTTTGTTGCTCGTGTTTACCATTCAGAGTAAACTGATAAAAGTGATAAATTCTTGCCTTTTTCACCACTCATTCACCAACCTCATCCTAATTGCTATGCCTACCAATGGCTAAAAGTGGAAACTATAAACTTGGTAATATACCTACCTAAGTGTGTCGTCTCATTTTCTTGCATGATTATAAAACACCATAAAATTGATGGCATGTATTGATGGCATCAATACATCAGACATATTTACACATACATAAATACGAAAATAGCGGCAACTCATCGTTGTATGTTGTTTAGACTGGAGCGCCGAGCGGAGCCCGTTTAAAATTGTTTTTATTTATGTAAATAAATCCCATGAACACTTGGTGAACACGATGTGTACTGTGTTGGTTATGTCAGAAAACTTCTGCGCACTGAGAGATTTTTTATAAAGCATGATGCTGTTAACATGCGTAGGTATATAGGTAAATTAAAATATATTCAAATTCCAAACGTTTCTGCATCATGCATCAGGCAAAACTACCTATTCTGTACAGCGAATGAAGATACGTATTTATATTTTCCGTAGTTCATTTTTAAACCCTTGATAATATTACACTGAACTACATTTCTCAGGATTCGACTCCCAAGACTGGACTTGTTTGTTTCATTCCATCTGCTAATCCACCGGTTGGTTGCCGGCTGCCGGTTGCGAGCTTCCTAATTTATTCGAATAAAAATTATATTAAAAAATGCAGCATCCGCTCCACCGTTTCATTGTGCTTTAACTAATGGTTAGACATACTTTGTTCTATTGACTAACATATTCAGAGAGAAAGTGAAGGAAATGCTTGGTTCATCCCATTTCCCTGTGCGTTCTAAAGAAAGGAAAACTGCGTTCCAAACTATATTTGATCGACAACGTGATCATTTGCGCCACGCCAGAGTATTTATTGTACTTGAATAATTGCTTATTGCTGTTTTTATTCCACATGCGCAGTGTTTCTTTGCCGTTAAATAAGACAGAAACAGGAGGACAATACAATTTGGTTCTTTAATCTAATTAAAGACATTCCAAGTGTGAGACTAGACTAAAGTAATATTATAGCTAGCTTCATAGTAAATTAGTTGAAATATGTAAACAAAAGTACCTAATGTACACATCAAAAGCAATGCGAGACTACATGGTTTTGTGCTTTGTGTTGCGGTTATCTTATGCGCAAAACAGTTGTCGTAATAATATTAGTCTGATTGATAATGCCATTATATGAACGTCCCCTTTGCACTTCAGTACCAACGATGAAGTCTGTAATTACCGTACGAAGAATTCTAAACGACATGGTAAAAAGCTGGCATTTGTTACCAATCAATTACCCACAACCTTTATGTAAAATAAAGTTTCGGTAAACTATTATTATACATATTGTAGGACTAGCAAAATTTTTACTTCAATTTATAAACAACACTGTACTGTGACATCCAAACTAGGCAGTCTGACAAAAGTAAAAAGTACAAAAACCTTTCAAGAGCGTGCATACATAACTTTAATTATATATACATATATGTTAAAATAAGAATAATTGAATTTAATCGGTTCAGAAACTCTAAAACTCAGAAAGTTTTAAGGGAACAAACAAACACAAACATACAATGACTCTGTATATGTATATAGATTATAAGTATAACCCTTTTCCCTGTCAATACGACTCAATTGTCAAAAACTGTTCCATTTGGATTAAATGATTCAGAGTTATGTAATAATCAGTGGTCCAACGCATTAACAATATTCACCGATCGGCAAAAGAATTTAAAAATTCCTGTTTCTAAAAGGTGATATACGCACAGACAAGCTGGTCGTGAAGTAAGTGGTGCAAAAAAGGACAAACTTGTACAGCATATATGTAGTCTGTGTCTGGGTGTGTGGCACCTTTATGTGGCGGGGATCGGGATCGAAGTCTTTGTAATTGTAATGTTGTAAGAGTGCATCTTGTCCTTTTCCTAAAGTTCAACTGGCTGTTCTCAGTAAATATAACATTCTTGCAAAAATGTGATAGCTACATATATATACAATATCATGTGTTGTGTGTAATAATCGGACCTAAACAATAACTTGTTCCACACGCCAGAGATCAAGGGATTCAAAAGAAATTGTCTGTCTGGTATGAAGAAAGGCTTGAATTCCGTATAAACAGCAGCGTACAGTACAGACAGACTAGTTTTCGTTTCAAGATAAACTCAAACCCAACAGCACATGAGCACAGGCAATCGCAACGCAAGACAAAGAAGTAACTTTATACGCTACATGAGTCAGCAACGAGTAAGCGTATATATTTATGATGAATCGAGTATTCGAGTGTTACATGTTGGTAGCTAGCAAGCGATACCGAGAACAAAGAAGTAGTTCTTCTTTAGAAGGACTGAAAATAATGAGAGCTCATCATGTGTGATGGATGCGACTTTTCGCCTCTTCCAAAATAACAAGTACATCCAAGAGGACAAGTGACTCCAGTAAATGACATACGTATTATTTTCACAATATATTATAAGCATGAAAATTTGGTGGAATTTTATTTACTTTTAAGAAGGTTAAGCTAGTTTACATCTCTACCAATAAATATTTTTTTAATGAAACAGTTAATTTGTTGACAACACTTAACGNTTAAGAAGGTTAAGCTAGTTTACATCTCTACCAATAAATATTTTTTTAATGAAACAGTTAATTTGTTGACAACACTTAACGAAAAGGAAAAATACCCAAAATTATGAACATGGCAGACTGTAATGTACCCTGAACACTATTATGCTATCATACTTTCCTGTTGCAGAATCTCGATGTACTCTACTTTCTTCGTTGCCAAATATTTGGTCTACTTGGAACAATGACAGAATTATCACAGGATTAGCAGGAAGTTGGCCATTAGTTGTCATTTGTAATGGGATAATGTTCGTCAAACATAGCAGGTATTTTAATTGATGTTGCTGTTATTGTAAATTTGACCAGGTAGCATTAAAACCTAGACTTGTCTACTTCAAGACTGTATACGTACATCCATGAACGCAAGTGAAATGAAGCGTGCCAAGATTTAAAAAATAAGTAATTTCATTAAGTTTCAATTTTAATGCATGAATGTCAGTGTGCATACCTATACAATCATATACAATTGCAGATAAAAATCAACTCGGCTGCTTTTTGTTTTTACTTTTTATATTCCCTCTGTCTCTGTTAATACATACCGACGTACTTCCTTTTATAATTATGAAAGCATTTGACAGATTAACCCTTTCTGGATCTTATTAGGATTCATTTGAAATGCTAGAATTTAGTGTGTGTTTGTGATCAGAACAAGCTAAGTTTTGCATAGAATATATTTTTTGTATACAAACTCGTAATAAAGAAAGTTTTTTCATCAAAACAATTTTTTATGTTATTCAGTTGAAAAATAGAACACATTCATACCTAAATACATACTTATACTTACCTGCCACTTAAATATATCGGGCCAGACGTGTTTGCTATATATGTAAATTGTGCAAATTTGTTCAATTTTCATTTGATTGTTCCCATTACACACTGAGAAGCACAAGAAGCTCATTCATGCCATTTCAACAAATTTCAACGGTACAACACTCATCGTATAACAACAGCAACTATGTTGTGGATTGCGACATCAGAATACAATAACACCAGTTATATAAACCAGATTTTAAGTATGATACTGATAAAAGTTTCACCAGGAAATTTATTTACCAACTGCCAAGGAGGACAAACAGTACACACCTACAAGTAAATAATACAACAGCAGTGAGAGAAGGGAGGCGAGTATATTCAATAAACCCGACGACGACGGGCCGTTTCTATTATGTAATGTATCATCATCATCAACAGCATAGCATAACCCATTTTCATCCTTTTTTACTTCCACGGTTTTCTATGGTCCACTCAAGTAACTTGTAAACATTCAGGAAAAAAAAAAAAAACAACTAGGCTCCTGTTTTCTTGGACTGAGTGAATAGGGTACTCACGAACAGTTTTTTGCGTGTCTGACGTGGAACCCAGTTTCAGCAGACAGAAACAGAAACACTGCTACTTGTTATTGTCGTGGTGTAGTGGAGGACAAGAGGACATGTACCCTAGTAGGTATTCCGGTATTCCTTTGCCTCTTATTCTGTTCATGGCAACTTTTGCAATCCAAAAATACATTCATAAACGTATATAATGCTATAAAAAAATTCTGTAATTTTTCATAGTAGAAAACCATATAGTCAATTTCTACTTAAGGATATAACGACACACACACACATAAGCCACACATGCGCTCCTGAAAATAACGGCGGCTGCAATTTGTAAACATGTAACTGATTGCGTATTCCAATGTTAAACGAAATGGTTTGAATGCCTCCATGTGGTTCTGGCTCGGGTGAGTCGACTGGATGATATACGAATGCATGATACACCAGTGGTGTAACACCACTTACATCAGATACTGCTACTCTCACTCAGGCGAGTAAGTTTAGGTGCATTTACGTTTCATTCAGCAGCGAGATCACGTCACATGATCATATAGCACAGCATGGTCGCGTCGCGTCTCGTGATTCCGTGTTTTCCATATAAAACTTATATATAAGCCATACTAGAGACTAGGTATTCATACTTGTTTCCTTTCTTTCTGGGTGAATATAAACAAACTTTGTTACTAAAAAAAAGTACGTACAAAGTAGGTATTGCATGATGAAGATGAAACAATGTTTTACAAAATCTCACAAACGTATTATTGACTATTATTGTTTAGTAGTATTAGAACCAAAGCCATAATGCATGATACATTATTACATACCATATTACATACAACAATAGTAAAAATATACTAAGTGGATCGCTATGAGCAGATATATTGTAGGTAATGAGCAGCTTCAGCATAATGGTTAACTGTAACACAAACGCACAAAATTGACAACATCATTACTCGTATGTGTAGGTAATAATACATACAAACTATGCTTTTCAACGTTCTACCGTTAGTGTTGACCACTATCTGTGATGAGATTACGCGCGACGCGACATAAGTTCGTCATGCAATGTAAACGGCAACTCATAAAAGTGTGTGTCATCATGTAATGTTGTAGTCAACCACGTCGACAATCTAATAATACGTGCATAAAATAGAGAATTTTCTTTCATCTCTTTGTACTAGCTCGAAGAGACAAACAACTGACAATGATGGTAATGATTTCTGTATGTTACAGATGCATGCATCCAACAAAAATACTGCGGCAGTAGCAGACAGAGAGTCATGGACAGTTTAGTTGCATTAGGTCTATCGTCTTTAACTCAGTAGTCTGTAGTTTAGACTTTCCACGTTGCACATTACTGTGATGAAAGTGAACATACAGAATACGCTACGCTGCTATTATCGTAGCACAAATATGGGAATGCAAATGCAAGCCAAGATGTAATGTAAGCCACACAACGACGTGACACAGGCATACAGTCGCTGTGTATGCGCCACAATATTTTGCTGAGTCCACATTTAACCGATGTAGGCGGCAGAAGTCTCGAACCGTATGAAGGTAAGTAAAATCCGAGTAGCTCCGAGTAAATACCAGACGTTTCAGGTCATTTCAAAGACGACTGAGTGAAGAAATGCAGTTACAAACAAAGCACCTAACAATCCTCCAAAACGTGAATTCGATACTTTCTCTTGTCCGAAATCGCGTGTTTTTGTAGGCATCTTATACTTACTAACTGCTGCAGTGTTTGAAGTTTGGAAATTGCTTCGCAGAGGAGATGGTAAAGATTAAGGGCTTCACGTTTTGAAAAGCATGTCTGTCTTTTAAACGTTTCTCCCAGTTATATAGTAAACTGGTGATGAGTCGTACAGTTTTTTAAACGATTTAAACGTTCTAAACGTACAATATGAGCTGCACAATCTACCGCAACGCAGAGGGTCTAAAACATGCTGCATATTTTTTATGCTGTGCAGAATATTTAATCCCATGCCAAGAAAGACGGAAGAAAGTAAAAGAGTTACTGACTTTTGACTCGTGTATTGAATATAATATGTAATCCGTGGGTCGCCTTGACTTGAAGTTAACGTAGCGTTTGTATTAACATAGTACTTTTATACACATGATGATAAATAATAAAAGAAAAGGAGAAAGTGCGATTTACAACAAAATTAACGTTGTTGAGTGCTGAAGTTAGATTATGGCTTTGCTTATCGCGTTAAAGTCGTATGGTATGATGGCTTTGTTATGGGTGTTTCTGTTTTAAGTAAGTAGTTTTAAGAAGTAAAAAAAATCAGTTAGAATTCTGGCGTCTATTTTCACCGCATGTTAGTATTGCCACCAAATTAAACCTCTGTTGCTTTATTGTGGTTTCTAAAAGAATAACAAGCACTCACGAGGCATGGTTTTTAAATTTAGGAGGATAATTGATTTTTTATTGATTGCATGCTAAATATTGAGTAGTTCAATACACGTGATCGTGTGAGTGAGTGCTTTCACTGACGATGAGTGCTGCTGCTGTGCTATGCAATTCAAAATTCACATGCGACACGTGTGTTTGCAAACCAACACGACAAAAAAATAATATCACCATAGACCGTCAGTAAGTAATCAAATCAATGGTTGTACACTAGTTTTTCTGCACTGGTCTAGTGATCCATTCAAGGAAAAAAACATGGAAAAGCAGAAACCAAAAGTACCCTTGAGCACATATTCAGTGGCATATTAATATACCATATACATACGTGGACATCAGTAAAATGGGCATTACTAGTAAACGTTTACTTTCTATCTGCAAACTGCAACACTAACATAGAATTTGAGTAATCAACTGGGTGATAATTAAGAGAAAATGGGAGATTTAAGTATCGAACTTTGCCATTTCTATCTGTTCTATTTCTCTAAAAGTTTGTCGTGTAAACAAATTTGTGCTAAAAGCAAAGCAACCATTACAAAGCTGTACATTAAAGCTTTATTTCGACATAATGATGTTATATAATGTTGTATTTGTTTCCGAGCCAAATTGAAGTATATTAGAAGTATATTATAAGTAGAAGTCTTACAAATTTCTATCCTGGATTTACTTTGGCACAACTTTCTTACGTTTGCATTTTTACTTTTAGAGAGACGAAGTAAACATGTAACATAAGCCGTAATTTGTAGTATAGCGTGTTTGTATGTACCTTGTGAGTAAGTATATTTTGTTATTTTGCCCATATTATTATTCTTCATCATACCATTTTCTAAATACAACATAGGAGTAGGATAGTAATAATAAGATTTTATCGGAAAGCGGGGCAACAACCACCCGACCCAGACCTAAAAATTTCGGAGTCTGCTTGGCTTCCGACAATGTTATTTATATGAACATGCGAACATCCCACATTCCCACTCTATCGCGTAATAACATCTATAGTTGTATAACATATTATACTCATTCATGTCTTCATGTATATTTTTCCATCCGCTTTTCCTATAAATAGGCTTCTACATTTGTATTTTTGTATTTATACACGTTGGATTTAATGCACATACCTAGTTATAATATTTAGATTTACATATTAGTATTCTTTACTCTTTTCTACTTCACATGTAACGTAGAAAAGTGGAAAACAATGTGCAGTAATTTTGCACACCAAATATTGTTTTTAAAAATTGTAGAATTGAAACAAAATCATAATAACATGTTGTTTTCGCCTTGAATACATAAGTTAGCATTGCATTGACGCATTATTTTTCTCACTTTTCACTGGTCGAAGATATCGCTCTCTGGTTTTCTGTAAACATCAGTCATGCAATGAACAGGTTTCCTCATCACGCGTGTACCTACCTGATATACAGGACCTTTGAGCAAAATTCGTTACTGTAAAAATGATTTTATTTGAGCTTAAAAGTTATAACCATACTATTTAAAGTCTCAGATTCACTTCAGCACCTCCAGTGGCGCAAAAATAACCAAAATGTGCCAACTTTACAGTACACTACAGACCATATTTTAACATGAAAGAAGAACCTACGGTTACCAACATAACACGTTGGTTGGAAACGAAATGGTTGTTGTTTCATGATGCCCCATTCCTTGTTTCCAATCAATGCTGCAATGTGCATATAAAGCGAACGAATAACCATATCAGTTTATGTTAGTACTATAATAATAGTTAGTCTGTTTCATGGTCTGTCGTGTAAAGTTGCTTCATGTGAGCGTATTTTAGTTTTTTTTGCGCCAATGGCAATGAATGGAGGTGCTAAAGTTGAAAGTAAATCAGAGACTTTCGTTACAAATTGACACCATCATTAGTATGGTTATAATTGTTAAGCTCAAATAAAAGCATTTGTACAATGATCAAATTTAAGTCAAACGCACTGTTTGTCAACAAAGTATAGCATAATCATAATAATCAATAGGGAATGACACATAGTAAGAATGAAAGAATGAAAGAAAAAGAAAATACGAATTATTAATGCCGACTGCGGTGGTGGCCATACAATATACTTACTGCAGAATGAACGGTATAATATACATTACATTATTTACATAAGTACATAGACAGTTCATTTTTGTTAACAAATGAACAACAAAAAACGTAAACAAGATGGTTTTTCAAAAATATGTGGAGCACTCTGTCAGCAAAATGCATATAGCAACAAGAAGCAAACAAGTATATATTTATGTTGCTCACTGTCCCAAAGTCCAAAAGTCAGCCGCACGCTACCACCGTAAATTTCCACGTGATAAATTATTTTATAGCCAGGAAGCCAAATCAATGCAGTATACTGTATACTGCACAGAATAAAATGGGCTGAAAACATCAAACTGCTTACTCAATCATTAGGTATTAGTATAAATTAGGTACACACGTACATATATTATTATTCCACGTTATGCTTGTAGACTCACTCGCGACAGTGGCAGCCTATAAACTTGTTTTGATGCTGATTAGAGATTTGTTAATGCTGATGATAACTATGTAACTAATACGTCACAGCTACCGCATCATGTTGCAAACAAAATCATTTACCTACACTTCCCGAAGGTGATGACATGACAGTGCATTTTGTCATGAATCCAGCGTCCAACAAACTTTGTATATTTTAACAAATCTGGGACAGATTTCATAAAAAATTGTACCACTTGCTACTAGCCTGACAGTCTATTCTGAAATTCAAATCTTGATTTCATAAACGTTATTATTATTATATGTTATGTATTATTAATAATTATGTCCAGAGATTTTTTAAAAATTCAGTCAAACACGATATTCAAAGACGTTCTATGATAAATGGAATACTGTTGATGACATTTGATAATAAAATTTGAAATCGTACATTAAATATATATATATTGGAAATCTGACAAAAAAATGCTGTGCACCTGTTTTTGTTTTACTATGCGTTGTGATTTCCCATCTGAGTGAGTGATTATCATATTAACATGAATATTGAATGCATGTCCTTCTAACAGTTATGACCCTTCATTTTTTAAAGAATTACTGTTTGTTTTTACTTCCTCCTCCCACCAATGCAATGCTGAGCTCATAAATAAGTAATAAACTATTGGATAGTCTAGTTTAATGTTTTCAATAAGAAATTATGATATGTATAAAATGTTCTGAACGGTATATGTAATAGAAGGAAAACAACAACAGTAAAATAATAATGACAATGTTTATTTACAGAATCTTGCCATCACGAATTAGTACATATTTAAGCAGTCTGAAAACATCCTTATGTCATTTGCCCATCATGACCAAAACAAACGCATACATACGAATTGAATGCAAACACAGCATCATCAAAATAGCTTTTTTTAATTTTTTGTATATTATAATAACTATAACGTACGTATGTTTATCTACGTTCAAAGGAAAAAAACATATCCGATGCTACTATGTACGTACTTGCTACTTGGAAGTAGTCCTGTGTGCAGCAAGATGATTGCGAGTATTGCGACGAAGCGACCATTCTTTTTGCTCAATATTGTTGCAAGAACATCCAAGTAAAAATTAGCATTCAATGCATGGTTCATGCACAGTGTCGATTGCTTAGAAAAATTGGCTCTATTTGATCGCACCACCACTACCACCGACTTTCAGTTTTGTCCTACTGCTGCTGAGTTGAAGGTCACTTGCCATGGTTAACAAAAAATGAAATATCAAACTCGTGCATGTTGTTAATAGTAGTTGCTATATACCGTAGTATAGTGTGCACTTGATTACACCGCTCTACAATCGCATCGCATGATAAACTTACTACGTATATGTGTTTAGTTTATGCTTGCAATGTATAGATACACCCACAGCCGGTTCAAAAAGGCGCTGGAATGGAAGTTGTTTTTTATAACGTCTGTTGTCGCAAGTAAAAATATCTTACTTTGCCTGCTTGCAATTAGGGGGCCCGTCATACATCTTGTAGCTTTATCTTACGAATTGTAAACTGTGGTTGCTATGCATATTAGTATGTGGTTGAATCTTTGCTTCCTTTTGTATGTTATTGTATAAAGTATAGAACTTTGGAAATGCTCCCATAGTATTTTTTGCTGTTCGACACTTTTTATGTATTTGCAGGCCATAAAAAGAATGCTGATTTGTGAAGTAAAATGTATGATGAGTTCTTTGTTTCAAGTCCATGAACTAACCAGGCGAATGGAGTTTCATACATAAATAAGGACTTTGCCTTTTTTATGAAAAACTTAACCCACAACACCCCATTAGTTTTTATTCTGAACAAAAAATAGCTAGAGGAAACACGTTGAGAGGTTTTGATACGCCACTCTGGAACATACAAACTCAAACAGCCTTGACTCTATTGACCATTGAGGAACAAGGAACGCTTTGCGAAAATCCACTTCATAACAGTTAATAAATTGCTGTTAAAATTGTCTTACACGCACGTGGTGCNTAAAATTGTCGTACACGCACGTGGTGCAAACGTTTTGGAAAATTATACAAAAGAATTCTGAATTTATATTGAACATGTAGTTATAGTTTTAATTATACATGTGCATGAAGTCTTGTCAGCCTACTAGTACTAGTACTTTCTGAGAATCAATTAGTCCAGCACAGGAGTACACAATATTGTTTATCATGATACATGCAGCCGCATTCTCTGAAAAGCCGTTTTAAACCAACTGTCACATGCAAATACTATGCAATAATTTATATTAGGGGTAGCTTACCTTTCAAGGAAAACGGGGAATAATTAAACCAAATTACTATTTACCTTTTGTATTTAGGTAGGTTTTGTCCATATATATTTATGTGTGGTAGAATGCATTGAACCCATGCAGCTAGGCAATCAATATTGCTATTAGTGTGTAAACCACTTCACTCTACTACACTACAGTGACAGTCTAAAGATTAATATAAATAAATAATATTTTGAACCAATATTATCTGCTCTTGAACTCTCGACACGTGGAAATGATAATAATAATAATTTACCGCAGTCAATAGATTGCTTTTCCATCCACACGTACATACGTAGTACTTTATTACGAAAAAGCTGATGTTGTCATGTGACAGCAGTAACAAGTATAGCCTGTGTATGACTTGGTATTTTTACTTGAAGTGGAATCATTAGTATCAGCAAATTAACATTCATGCTTACTGATTTTGAAATCTACCCGATTACCTGAGATAACATCCATTTTTATTTTTAGATCCCGTTTTTTTTCGTTTTATGTAGAAAAGACTCGTCAAAGACATATGCTATCAATAAATTTCCACTCAAAGATATGATTGAATGATGACTTAATCAATCAGCCCATGTAATGATAAAAACAACAACACTATATAAAAGTTCGCGGACGGACAACAACTAACCTCTAGCTTTTGATTGTAGATGGATGAGTCAAAAAATATCGTCATGCATCGCATTATGTTTGTGTTCGTTATTTTTATTAACTAAACTAATACATATATGAACAATGCTGGTGGTAACCAAAAACCAACTACTGTAGAAATACTTACGATTAGTTAGCAATGCCTAAAATTTTAAATTTAGGTAATCAACAAAATCAACAACTCCACAGCAAAGAAAACCTTAATGGGTTTTGTAGTAATTTAATGAGTTTGCCAATGACGTTTCTTTTTCTTACTACTTTGGTCTTTGGTGTATGATTTAACTCTATATTATTAACTCTATATATCTCTATTGGAGCATTTATGTAAATCTACAAGATCTACTTTCAACTGCTGACTGTAAATACTGTGCTTTATGTAATGTTAAATAATATTAGCGGCTAGTATGTCTAATATCCATCTACTTCATTCTGCAAGCAAACATAAGTCTAAGCGAAAACTGAGTTATGCCATTTCACATTGCGTTGTTGCAACTTAGCCAGTTTTCTCTATAGACAGTGACTCCCACGTCGACAGCACATGGTGAAACACATTTCCCTTTTAAAAATATTTTGTAGTCTGTGCAGAAATAAAAATCGGATTCAAACGATGATGTGGATCTAGTTACAATCTAATCTACAACACCTAATACCTACATACTTGCTAAATGTTGTTTTTAGTACACATGGTAATGAACCATTTTGAGCTACTTGATATTTTGAAATGTATAACTCATAAGTAGATAGGGGTATGCAGAATGTAGATAGGTATTAGCACAGTCGAACAAGTTGAGCTACTAAATCCCCCCAAGTTCCTGAAAGTTTAAGCTATAAATCTAACACTCGTTTTTCGTTTGTTTTTAACACATTATTGGATGGTTGACACAAGCAACAATGAAAGCACATACGCGCAATGTATATTTCCTGTTTTCGACGAACCTATATATCATATTATCATGTACATACTGTAGTTTTGTTATTGTTGTTGTTGTTGTTGGTGTTAGAGCTTATTTACATTTGCAAATGCACAGAACAAAGGTATATAACGGCTAACTGGTAGGGAGCTATTTGTAATTGTAAGCTTATAATAATTCGTAAAATAGCATTATCAATCGTATAGTTCATTCATCGTCTACTAGAATTTCATTCATTGATTGATAGTGTGCTTTATTTATACACTCAAGTTCTATCTTACGTTGCCCAGAATATTACTTATGCAAACGTATTGAGGAATATTGAAGCTCGGCATAAAAAAGTCGGTATTTCTACGATTTACACGGAAATCCAACCCGGTCGATAGATAGACAAACTGTATCTAACATTATGCCTGAATATGCATAGATACGTGCCTCTAATTAAAGGTTCACCAACTATTTCAGGAAAAGCATTGTTTTTATTTAAAAACATATTTTACCTCTTTTTAAAAAGGTACTCTGTTTATTCAATGGTACTGCTACTGCTTTTTATTGTCCATTTTATCGTTATATGGTACGCTTTCTAGTATAAATATATTAAGCAACAACAAAACAACCAAAATGTTGTAGTTATTTGAGTATGTGTATCAAACGAACATTTTCCCCAATACTTGAAACCATTGTGTACACAAGCGGCTAAAAAATGTTTCACGTCCGGCCAGACAAGAAACTTGAATTTATTTTATTATGGCACACTACTACGTACAATGAAGCTGTTACTCCGTGTTTCAGTCCATTCCTTTTACTGTGAAGTATAAAATATCGAATGCTAAATGATTTCAGCGTTCTAAATGCTTTTTACAATAAATTACCTGTGGAATAATAAAAAATACTGATTGGTATAAATGCCAAACCCACACACATAAGGGGTTCATGGCTCTTAAATTTAAGGTAGGCTGTAATGATGAATGAATTTCGTTGAGGGGCTGCTGAATGTAAAATTTAGAATTCATTCTATTAGGCACTCCATGTAGTACAATTTAAAATTGAAACTCTATGGAACTTTACTTTGGCCAGCATCAGACGCATTCGTTTTCTTACAAGTTACAAGACGGGTTCATTAAAGATTCTAGATTGTGGAGGCTTTCTAGAATTGAATTCTGGGGCACTATTGAAATGTATATCTTTCGTTACTATACAAGAAGATAATCCCTCGAAAACAATCGTATGAATGAAAGAACCTTTCCTGGATTTCTTTTAGCTACCGGATAGCCTATAATTACTATACTTTGAGCCATATAATAACTTACATATTCTATCAATGTGAATTGCTTTTAGGTACGGTACGACGATACATATTGGATGTGTTTGGGGTTTCCTTCGTGTGTGTACATAGTTTATACAAATACGTTTTCATTTTTATCCTTATTAGTAAACAACAATGCAATACGGTACAAAACAGAGTTTGTCAATGTCAATAGAAAATCTACGTCCAGACTTTTACTACCTTTAATTGCTGGTATTTTAGGCATCGTTATTTTTACTCTTGTGTCTTATGTTTCCTGTATCACGTGATATTCACCTCATTAGTGTGAGTTTGTCGAAATTTGGGTATCATTGATTCATTGAGTAATTTAAGTGTGGAAAGCAAAGAAGCATCATACAGCACAGCATATATAGGTATATACCAAAGCGTAAGTAAAGCTTTGTGAAAGCAATTTTGTAGCGCATTGGGACGTGGACTGGCCTAGACTCAAAAATACACAAGTTACCTGCATCATACAGCACAGCATATATAGGTATATACCAAAGCGTAAGTAAAGCTTTGTGAAAGCAATTTTGTAGCGCATTGGGACGTGGACTGGCCTAGACTCAAAAATACACAAGATACCAAACCTGACCCTAGACTTAAAAAATCGTACCACGCGCTAAGGAAATTTTGGTAATGACTCCGGTTCTGTATTCAGTCTGAGCAACAAGTGGGCATAGCCCATCCTCATAAATTTGATTTTTATAATGACAGATAACGGGAGAACCTCTTTATAATAAGAGTTTTTTGGTAATGACTCCGGTTCTGTATTCAGTCTGAGCAACAAGTGGGCATAGCCCATCCTCATAAATTTGATTTTTATAATGACAGATAACGGGAGAACCTCTTTAAAATAAGAGTAAGAAACATTGGCACAAAAACGTGAATGTAAAATAAGTGATCCAGGAATCGATTCTCTTTGTCTGTTTTTTGAAACTTTTTGGAGATAAAGCGTTCTCGGCCGGACTGTCGAACGCATCGGAATCACAATCAAAATTACCAATTCAATGAGTTCCAGTTCTGCTCTACGTAACGTGGTAAGCAGTGGAGCATTTTCATTTCTACATATGTATATACAACGGTTAAAATTTTCAGCTCTATCTTCTGTCAAATAAATATGTAGTACTACTCACAGAGAAGCGGTAGATGCAAATCTGTCCTAAAAATGAATGGGTATTTGGAAGAGCCATTATCGACGTCTAACGATATATAGATACATTAAATAGCGTTAGTTTTGTTAAGTACAATCACGAATAATAGAACTAACGAGTGACTCTGCAACTCAAATGTAAACCTGTCTGCATGTAGACACCACCACCACTTCTCCACGCCGCACAATTTGAGCATTACTTTAGTGTACTGGCAGCAAACGGAAGTATTGTACGTATTTGTATTATTACTTCATAGTAGAAGCTTTGTTTTTTTTCATCCGACAGAGATAAAAGTAGAAACAGTTGGAGGTTTTAATAGAAGTAATGTAGCTATACGGCATGTGGGTTTGTTTTGGTTTGAGCAGAAAAATAGAACACTCGTGTTTTGCTTCTTACTGCTCGATGTTTCACTAGCTATACGATCCCTATCAAAAAGTAGCATCATAGTTGCTTGCACAGCACTTTTGTAAATGACGCACCGTACAATACTCGAGTAAAAGCTTTAGGCAAGTAGTGTATTGCTTCTTCATGGTATTTATTCGTAGCGTCCTTTCTTTCTGAGAATGGGAATGTATGCTGTAACTTTTGTTTCATTCGAAAGATTCATAACAATGGCAAATGGCCAGTGCAGTGTGAATGTAAAGTGAATACTACATCATTTTCTACTAAACCTGATACTTACACGCACAACTCTTTAGCCGAGAGATGAACCTCATGTTTTCCCCCTCGTTGTTCTCTTTTCTGGCCCCGTGTGTTCTCATGTTTTCTGAGTCTGAGTATGCTTATACGTAGCAGTAAAATACATTGGGTACCAACCAGACAACAGACAGAAATATTTTTGGCTTGTTAGTCCGTGTGTTTGTATACAATTGTTAATATAAATACATGAAGAGTAAATAGAAGTATATTTTGTTATTGTGGTGGTGTAAAGTTGGTTGGAAGAGTTAATCAAATCTTCCTTTCAGGTTGCTCTTGGCGTTATGTTGCATGTGCAATGCTGTTTATATTTGTTTAAAATGAAGCCTGGCCACTGCCAGAACATGATTGTAAGCATATATTCCATCAAATATTCAACAAAGTCGTGTTTATATGTATTATGTAGGTATGTTGTATTTTAAAAGTCGCATGTCCACAGCGGAAGAAATTATTTGAATTGCCCAGTTGCGTTTATATGAGCACAGAGAGCGCAAAGGGAAGCCAGACTTGTGAATTGCTATGGAGGAGATGGTGAATGAATAGAATGAAATTTTGATGTAACAAGACTCACTCCGTTTGTCGTTGTCGAATATTTTTTTGTACAAATCCGCCTGTCTGCTTGCAAATGGCGTATAAAGTATATAAAGTGTGGTTCCGCCATATATCTTTAGTATATAATATATATAGTTTCATATAAACAGCTTACACGACATACAACTTTCTATATGCGTAGAATAAAATAGTTACATCACCAGCGTCACAACAACCAGTATAACAACAGAAACTAGAACCCACACGCACAGAGGAAACTCCCCTCGGCGGAGTGGTTGTATTTTTCCGTTCTACAACTTTACTACCAACTATTCAACTAGGTACATAGGTATCCCATTAGCCTTTTCTACGAAGAGCAAGAAGGGATAGATAGAGTATTTACAGATGAAAACATGAGCTGGTTGTTGTGGTGAAGCAGTACGAAGGAAGTGGCCTTCCCAAGCCGGTTGTCGATTTCTTAGCGTACAGATAGTAGAAAAACTCCCTTTGAAAGAATCACTCCGGTTTCTACAATCGTTGCTCGTGGACCAATGCACTGGAGTTTACATGCTCCTCATAACACTTGCTGTGATACGGTCCCCAAAACAAGAGGAATGAACTTTGAAGTTACTCAGGGTTAGGAAGGTTGTAATAAGATTTCAAGCGTATCCATCCTCTGTTTATATAGTAAAAAATCTAATGTAACAACTGCGCTTCTCATGTACCCAAGTGAAACAAGATTATTCGTATAATATGCTGTGGCTAAAGTGAGTTGTAGTAGTACCTCTGATTCCGACGAACACAAAAAACACGCGGTATTACCATGGCATTATTACCAAAACCACTGCTAGAACCTATATACGGACTCGTTCACAAGAAACATTTTTCTTTGGAATTAAGTTCCTTCTTATGAAATGACTACCCTATACTTTCAAGATTATTTCAACCCCGAAAGTCGCATTCCTGTGTTTAGTTAGACTAATGCCTATCCCTAGATGTATGGTATATAATCAAAATAAATGCGTTGTTTTGATCTCTCTAGGTAGAGTAAAAAAACATGTTAATTTGAATTTCTGTTTTAGAGCTGAATATTAATTGCGTACTTTATATTGTAAACCTTTATAACGACGTGATGTAGACTAATAATGGCATGGACCAGTATCTAATATCGATTTCGTAGTAGCGATCTGTGGTTAAAGCATTTTCATGAACTCAGGATGTACAAGTTAAAGCTTTACATACATTCATCCCATCGTATTTATATACAGCGGTTTCTATTCCAATGTATCATGCATCTTCTTGAAATTTCTTCAGTCTAGACATAACAATCGTTTGTTTTTCTGTTTTGGTGGGTAAGACGAAAACAAATAATTGTTTATACTATTATCATCATCATCGTGACATTTATTTTACTTTTAAAATGCTCCCTATTAGGTAAACATTGTGTAAAACACTAATATACGTGATATTAGTACTCCATTTATCAGTAATAAAGACGGCGGAAATGCGTCATAATTTTAATTACTAACTACTTATGTATGAACTTTCTGTTTATTAGCAGAATTTTCGAGCCCTGTCTGACCCCGATACAGCGTGTCGATAAGCGTTTGACGACCTGTTAAAATATCATTTTCTTACTATCAATTTACACTGCTGCAAATTTCAGATGTCCAAAACTTGGTCTGGTGCTGTGCAACCTTTCCTTCGAGTTTCGTCTCGTCGTCTGCATGTTGTCTAGATATGTTTATTATTGTAAAAATCAAAGCAAAGCTGAAATTCATTTTAGTGAAGCCAGATCACGCGAAGAAAGTGAGTTTCTTCGAGTATAATAGAATGAAAAGTTGTGAGAGTGACTTGCTACTGTTACCCCAATCATTTTCTGCATATAAAATAGTTGTTGTTATTTAGAATACTCAGAAATTTTGCAAACGCCAGAAGTATTCATTTATGGGTGAGTCAAAATGTATTGTTTTATCAGCGCCCTATACAAATTATATACTTTACTTTTAATTGCTC